>PYXC01002158.1:0-10000 GCA_015244755.2 Tenualosa ilisha
CACACACTGCACTTGCACACTTTGTGTGTGTGGTTGTGTTTTATGTTTATGAGATCCTCTTGACCTTTGACCCCCAGAGTCATGACTGTCTGCGTTCGGGTCATCCTGAGATGGAGAGATTCTGTGTGTGGGCACCGCTGAGGACAGATGCTCAACGCCTCCTTTATCAAGGCACACACACACCGACACTATCAGGTACCACACACACACACACCGATACTATCAGGTACGCACACCCACACACACACCAACACTATCAGGTACCACACACACACTCTGACACTATCAGGTACCACACACACACACACCGATACTATCAGGTACACACACACACACACACCGATACTATCAGGTACGCACACCCACACACACCAACACTATCAGGTACGCACACACACACACCAACACTATCAGGTACCATACCACACACACCGACACCATCAGGTACGCACACCCACACACACCGACACCATCAGGTACGCACACCCACACACACCGACACCATCAGGTACGCACACCCAACACACAGACACTATCAGGTACGCACACCACACACACCGACACTATCAGGTACCGCACACACACACCGACACTATCAGGTACCGCACACACACACTGACACTATCAGGTACCGCACACACACACACACCGACACTATCAGGTACCGCACACACACACACACCGACACTATCAGGTACCACACACACACCCCAACACAGAAACCACCAGCCACAGTGCACAGACAACACAAACACACACGCACACACAGTTATTTACACAAGGGGCGCACTGTGTGTGTGTGTGTGTGTGTGTGTGTGTGTGTGTGTGTGTGTGAGTGTTAATGAAGTCTTCAAAACTTCTCAAGAGGCCGTGCTCTCTTCCTGCTCAGAAACATTATTACCAAAGCAACACGCTGAGAAGAGACAAGGAGGAGAGGAGAGAGAGAGAGTGAAAAGGAGGAGAGGAGACAGAGAGAGAGTGAAAAGGAGGAGAGGAGAGAGAGAGAGTGAAAGGGAGGAGAGGAGAAAGGGAGTGAAAGAGAGGAGAGGAGAAAAGACAGAAATTAGAAATGTGAAACTCAGACTGGGTGTGAAGGTCTCCCCTCAAAGACTCTACATGCACCAACTCTACTAATGAATGCCTGCACACACACACACACACACACACACACACACATACACACAGTGTGAGGTTTCAAGTGTGCTCTGTGCTTGTCTGTTGGGGGAGTGTCGGCATGGTTTTGGATTCACACATCAGGCACACACACACACACACACACACACACACACACACACACAGACACACTGAGTCCCCTCTGTTTGCTGTTAGGTGGAGTTTCAGGACGGTTCCCAGCTGCTTCTGAAACGATCTGAGATCTACACACTGGAACAGGAGCTGCCAAAGAGGGTCATGGCACGCTTGGTGAGACACACACACACACACACACACACACACACACACACACACACACACACACACACACATGTATGTGTGTGTATATTTGGTTAAAAGGGTTTGAAGGTGAGCAGCCTAATAGTTTGAACGTTCAACTAATCCACTGCATGTAGTTTAACTGCTGAAACATTGCTAGTTTCACTACTGAAAGTGCGTGCGTGTGTGTGTGTGTGTGTGTGTGTGTGTGTGTGTGTGTGTGTGTGTCATCAGGTCCTGTCTGCTGTGAAGCAGGAGTCTCACTCTCAGGACGAGGACGAGGTTCAGGCTGCCAAGAGGCCACGCCTCCCAAGCTCAATCCCGCCTTCCAATCACCAGGCCACACCCATACCAGCACTGATGTCACCGCCCCTTTATAAGATCCCGCCCACATCCACACCTGAGGCTACGCCAGGAGCTGCCCCTCTGCCAACCAAGATGACACCCGCCCTCACACTCCCCCCAGCCCCTGGTCCCTACGGCCTCATCCCCCCCACCTCCACCTCACCCCCACAGACCACCCCCACCTCATACACTCACACTCACACTCACACACACACACACACACACACACCTGAGGACGCCTACACCCACAGCTCTGGATATGTGGCCTACATGGAGTCTCTGCTCAAGTCGAACTTTCCCTCTGAAGAGGGACCTGTCCCTGAGGCCCAGCGCATCATGAATTAAACACACACACACACACATATACACATACACATACACACACATACACACCCAGTGTGTACACTTTAATATATAGAATCTCACAAATACACACATTACTACTTGTGCACATTATTATCTACACACACACACACACACACACACACACACATACACACACACACACACACACACACACACACACACACACACACACACACACACACTCCATTTCCCCTCTAATCATGTTCCCAGGAACGAACTCTGAACTGAACTGTCTTGTCTGTCTGCATGTGTGTGTTTTTGTGTTTATTTGTTTATTGGTTTAGAAGATTTATTGACTGCTGTTGTCAGCCATATTTTGGCTACTTTTTTCAGCAGGTGGACAGGCAGCCTCTACACACACACACACACACCTGCCAGTACCTCTATCTCGCTAACAAACACACACACATAAAGTCATCCCTGCCCTCACCAACAATATGCTGTTACTTTATGTGATCCCATAAGTATTTTTCTACAGTAAAGCCAAACACGCAGACGCAGACGCAGACGCAGACGCAGACGCAGACACACAGACACAGACACACAGACACACAATCTCCGCTAACTTGCAAGAAGGCACAGCAAACCAGAACCAGTCAGATAAGCATTGTGTGTACAGTCTGTTGTTTGGGGGGGGGGTGTTGGTGGGTGGGTCAGTGGGTGGGTCAGAGGGTCAGAGGGGGTGTTGGGGGGGGGGGGGGGGTTGGGTTGGGGTTCAGGTGTTTCAGTGTCACATGTAGAACTTATATCTGAGAATGCAAGCCTAGGAAGAGATGGGCAGAGTGTGTGTAAGCGTGTGTGTTTGTGTGTGAGCGTACGTGTGTGTGTATGTGTGTGTGGTTGCTCGCACCTCACCTTTAGAGTCTTCACTGAGGAGCATGTGTGAGTTTGAGAAAAGAATGAGGTGATTTTGCTTTCTCAAATCACACGTGCGTGCGCACACACACACACACACACACACACACACACACACACACACACACACACACACACACACACACACACACACACACAGAGCATGTGGTGCTGTTTAAGGGTGGGTTGTTGTAGCACCCCAAGCAAATGTAGAATAATGGATCTATGATTTGTGTCTTTTTAGTGGCTGTTCTGATTCATTGTTGTCTTGTATGCTTTCTAAGGTTTTCTTACGTTTTCATTTTGTGAAATTCTTGAAACTGTGTCAAGAGGATGGAAAAAGAGATTGTTTTGACAGATTTATAACTCTTATTTTTTAGAGATTTTAGACACAAAGAATCCAGCTTTTATTCCTGATATTGACAGTGGGTTTTCAAAGGTTTGTGAAATAAACCAGCTCTTCTGATGGTGCTACCAGGCCCTGTTGGCTACAGCTCCGCCCACTTGTGTTTGTGTCCACTCCGAGTCACAATGCTGCTCACATTCTATCACCATGACGTCACAGGTTCCGTTGCCATGGCGCTGTTTGTTTGCACTGTCTTGACACTGCATCTGTGGAGCGCAGCACTGTTGGTGAGGATTTCATTCAATTCAGTTCAGTCTTGATTTCATTCAATTCAGTTCAGTCTTGCTGACACAAGAGGGCCCATGGGAGAAAAAGATCAATTGAAAATGTAAAATCCTCACATACAGGAATAATGCAGCCAGTCATGCATAGAGGGCCATGACAGATCTGTTGGACGTACGTACCCTCAGTAAACCAGCAAGACAGTCAATCAGCACCCTATTTGAGACTGTAGCCAGTGATCACCAAAAATCTGGATGAGAATGGCCTATTGCTATTTTAACTGTACGTTCACACCAGAAGTGACCAGAGCGACGGAAGTCATTATTTCTCTATGGATAGTTGGCAAATTGGCCGAACAAAGCGAATTCGCCAGCAGCGAAGCGACCTGGGCAAACAGAGCGAAAAAGAGAAGTTAAAAGTCAGTTAACTTTATGGTAATGAGCTATGACGCGGTTCGGCAAATACCAACCAGAATACATAGATTTACCAATGTCCAACAATCGGGTGGGTTCGAGGAAACAAACAGTGTAATTTTAGTTCCTAGTTCCTACTTTGTATTAAAATGGCAACGAGTGATGAAATGATACGTGCCAGTATTTATAGAACGCATTCTGCATTGTATTAAGCGGGAGTACATTTCTTTTGCTCTTTACAGGAAATCTCCAGCCCATTGTTAAGGCTAGTAGTTGTAAGCGGGATTTTATCTGCAACTGCTTTGCTCTTGTGGACCGCCTCCACCAAGGCCAGGTTTTAAATATTGCTACAAACATAATCATGTTTAAAACGAGATTGCAATTTAATCCGAAGAATGATGTGATTTAAGTGAACTGATGTTTTCAGTCAGCGGCTTAAATAATTCATGAATCATTGTATGACTATGAATAAGAATATTTTTCAGCAGTCAGTGCATGCAGACGTTTTATACTCTTTTATTGCTTTATTAAACAAACATGTCAAAGTTCAAGTACATCGATGTTTTGCCCTACGCATACATCACCGCTTTCACAACTGTTGGTCGGGGAAGCTTTTTTTTGGCTGTGGCCCTTTAAATGACTAACATTCCAAGTGATACGTCATGAGCGAACAAAGTGAACAAAGCGAACTCAACAGCAAAGGTTCTTCAGCGACCTCGGGGACCTGGTCGCTTTGGTCGCTTCTGCTGTGAACGTACAGTAAGGCTGGTTGGAGCCTCTATGGTACTGTTATCTGATCTGTGGCTGAACCAGGTGGCTGAACTTGTACATTCCACACTGAGCATTCCTGAGGCCAGCTTCACATGCAGGCGCACCATGGAGTACAAACAGATACAGATCATCTAGGAATCTGGAGCTGCAATATGAGCCTCACTATGAGCCACTATGGGCATGTGCAGACTGCTTTTCCTCATAGCCTCACTATGAGCCACTATGGGCATGTGCAGACTGCGGTGTTCATGTCAAATCCAGACGTGAGCTCCAAGATACCTGAAGCTGCTCACTTCTCCACAAGGCTACCACAGATTGCACCATGATGGCAACACATGGATTGAAATAGTAGATGAGTTGTATCCCCACTGGTAGAGCAGAGGACTCAGGACACATCCTTGGGGGTCACCAGTGCTGGAGGTGCTCTCAGAAATCACACACACACACAGATGTTACTGTATCAGATGAATGTTCTCAGAGATCACACACACGTTACTGTGTCATATCAGTGCTCTGAAATAACACACAGACACACACACACATGTTACACACGTGTCATATCAGCGCTCAGGAAGGACTGCAGCATATGTGACAGAAGCTCTCAGTCCGTGCTTGTGTGTGTGTGTGTGAGAGGGAGCACAGACTGCAGCATGTGTGTGTATGGGTGTGTGAGAGAAGTATGAGCGTGTGTGTGAGAGAGAGAGAGAGAGGAGTCTGGTCCTTGCTTAGGCAGAGTAGAACATGCAAAGTGGGAAGGAACATCCTTTAATATTGTGTGCACACAGCGGACTGTGTGTGTGGGCACAGACTGCAGTGTGTGTGTGTGTGAGCACAAACTGCGGCCTGTGTGTGTTTGTAAATGTGTGTAAGGTCAGTTATTAATACAGGTGTTTGTGCTGTTGTGCAGATTAGTGCCCCAGAGCTGCTGATCTCTCTGGTATCAGTACCAGAGAGATCAGCAGCTCTGAGGCACCCATCAAAACACACACACACACATACACACACCTGTGAACTTTTAGAGATGTCCACTGTTCTGGTGGTCCTATAGTAGTGCTGTAATAACCAGCTCTGCCATCGGCCCGGTTCTGTGGGCTGGACCTGCCTGGTTCTGCTCTCCATGCTGTTCCCATGTTCTATGGGCTTTGCTAATACTGCAGCATGGAGCCTCGTTTTAAAACAATTAGCCTTTGGCCCTGAGAGCGCGGCTACATGGGCTGCTGCTTATTAACCTCCAGCCCACTGGGTGCCAATGCACAGGCTGCTGTTATTATGGCTCTCTGCCTCCTTTGGAAGCAGCTTTAGTGGCCAGGGGGGAATCATCACTCAGGGGGCCAGAGGACAGAGACTGTGTGTGTGTGTCTGTGTAGTGGCCAGGGGGGAATGCGAGTGAGCTCTCCTGTCTACTGATCAGAACGACAGACAACCCCAAGACCAGCTCTGGCTACATCAGACCTTACTAAGTCCAGAACAGACTGCATGACACCACACCAAGACCAGAACAGACTGCATCAGACCACACCAAGACCAGGACAGACTGATCTAGATTAGACCAGACAGGACCAGACTGCATCAGACCACCATAGACCAGAGCAGTACTGCTAATGTTTGCATTTTGCCTCATCAATAATAATATTAATAATAGCACTAATAGTAATTACTGGAGATGCAATTCCTGAAGGAATTACCAGTGCATGCAGAGCATTTGAAAAGTAAAACTGAAGTCTATTCAAAGTGACATTGACTTGCAACAAGGGGTAAGTCATTTTGTGCCATCTAAATGAATAGCAGCAATGATTCACCATGAGATCACTAGGTCCTCTCACACTGACCAATATGCCACGATTATTACCCAAATTTCACAGGGTCAGGTGTCCACTTGACCCGCCAATTGACCCGCCTCTGAACCCTAGTGTCAGAGCCGAGGGGGGCTCAGGATCACCTGGATGATGACGTATCACCCGTGCAACCCTTGTTTAAAATGCTTTTGGTGAGGAGGTGTATACATGTCTTTTTTAAGGCTGAGGGTTTCCAGTTGCATTGGTTAGCTCTGGTAGAAGTTTGTTGGTTGGAGTTTACCTTGGAAATATGAATGAGCTAATGAGCTTCATGTCAAGAGATATTGCCAATATGGCAAACAGAACTAACTGCTTGTCCAACATTGCTGTTCAACATTGTTGTATGTGTTAGCACACATAATGTTAGCGTCAACACAAAAGTAGAAAAACAATTGCTTAACATTACCTTACATGGTCCAGCTTTATCGATAATCCACATTCATCTGAAGTCCACCATTACCTGTGTTTCAGACATACAGGGATAAGCCACAGACCAGCAGCCTGCTTGGCTAAGAGATTTGTTTATGTTTTCAAAAGATCTACAGGAAATATCATAAGCTTATCGATATACAACTCTGCAGAGCTCCCCCTGCTGGCTACCCTGCGCAACTCTTTAAACTCCTCTCCCAACACAGCAACACAGCTTTAGGCAGATAATACGCCTTACTTTCACACTGCTCGACCCACAATGAACTCACAATTTCAGTCCCTGGATTGTAGCGGGTTCTAGTGTGAAAAGGGCTTTTGACTCAGCCTGGTTCTCAAACCCCCCCTCTAAACCTCATCTAGATTAACGAGCTGCTACTACCAGTGCTTAACGAGCTGCAGCCACCAGTGCTTAACGAGCTGCAGCCACCAGTGCTTAACGAGCTGCAGCCACCAGTGCTTAACGAGCGGCGGCAGTGGGTCCAGCACTAAAAGAGCGTGTTGGGCTCAGGGCGGTGAGTTATGCCATCCTGCTGGCCACTCTGAAGCACAGAGGGCAGAGAGATTTCCAAACACAAACCACGACTATACATCACAGAGGTAATGTGTGTGTGTGTGTGTGTGAGAGAGAGAGAGAGAGAGAGAGAGAGAGAGAGAGAGAGGAGGGAAGGACAGAGAGAAAGAGGGAAGAGAATGATAGAAAGGAAGAGAGAGGGAGGGAGAAGGAGAAAGAGGCAGAATGAGAAAAGGGGGTGTGAGGGAAGGAGGGAGAGAGAGAAGGATAGAGAGAACAGAAGGAATGAGAAGAAGGAGAGAAAGATGAGAGGGAGAGAGAGGAAGGAGGGAGAGAAGGATATAGAGAGGGAGGTGAGAGAAGGAGCGAGAGAGGAAGGAGGGAGTCAGAGACAGAGAGAGTTCTGGGTCACTGAGTTGCTTTTAAGCATGCCTGCAGCAGCTCCACCATGTGAACTATGCAGAAAGGACAGAGACTGTGTGTGTGTGTGTGTGTGTGTGTGTGTGTGTGTGTGTGTGTGTGTGTGTGACTCACACTATAAGGCAAGGCTGGGATGCCTTCACAGCATTGGGTTAGTCTGGTGCTACACACACACAGTCTTCAGAACTGAGGTGAAGGTCTGATGCTGTTGATTCAGAGAACGTGTGTGTGTGTGTGTGTGTGTGTGTGTGTGTGTGTGTGTGTGTGTGTGTGTGTGTGTGTGTGTGTGTGTGTGTGTGTGTGTGTGGGTGTGTGTGTGGGTGTGTGTGTGGGTGTGTGTGTGGGTGTGGGTGTGGGTGTGGGTGTGGGTGTGGGTGTGGGTGTGTGGGTGGGTGTGGGTGGGTGGGTGGGTGTCTCACTCTTTGCTAATCTGTCTTTAGCCCCCGCCTCAGTACACTGTGTGTAAACACTCACATGCAAGACCCCCACGTCACACACTTTCCCCTTTGTGTGTGTGTGTGAGACCACTAACTCATGTTAAACACTTGACCGGTGTACGTCTGTGTGTGACCACCACATCACTGTAAACAATTTGGGCGAATGACAAGGAACCCCTGTATGCCCTCCATACACATACACACACACACACACACACACACACACTCTGGCAGTGAACATGAGAGTCCACACACACACACACACTCTGGCAGTGAACATGAGAGTCCACACACACACACACACACACACACACACTGGCAGTGAACCCTAGAGTGCATCGCCCATCTTATTATGAATCCCAACATCATTACTGCTGTGCACATCAGTCGCCATGCTGCACTCTCTGAGGATGCTGGGATACACACATCACTTCCTTGCCTCCGGACCACCTCCCCTCCGCCGCGCCGCGCCGCTCCGAGCCGCCGAGCTGTAATTTCAGGCGGGGAAAGAGGGGGAGGGGGGAAGAGAAGAAACATTTTCTCTCCTTAATTCCAGGCAAGCGTGCCGGTGTGTCACTGCGGAGAACAGGAGGGATTTCATCCCAATCCCAGGGAATTCAATCAGCGCAGTGCGGCAGGACATTTGCAGCCGTGGAGGTCAGCTCTACTTTTTATGCAGCAAGGGAACACATCTCTAGAACCAGGGAATACATGTCTAGAACCAGGGAACACATCTCTAGAACCAGCCAGTGACAATGAAGCTATTCAGTCTGGCGAGAGACCCACTCCCAGGAGGTGTGTGTGTGCAGTGTGAGTGTGTGTGTGTGAGAAAGAGCCACTCCCAGGAGGTGTGTGTGTGCACTGTGAGTGTGTGTGTGAAAGAGCCACTCCCAGGAGGTGTGTGTGTGCAGTGTGAGTGTGTGTGTGTGAGAGAGAGCCACTCCCAGGAGGTGTGTGTGTGCAGTGTGAGTGTGTGTGTGTGAGAGAGAGCCACTCCCAGGAGGTGTGTGTGTGCAGTGTGAGTGTGTGTGTGTGAGAAAGAGCCACTCCCAGGAGGTGTGTGTGTGCACTGTGAGTGTGTGTGTGAAAGAGCCACTCCCAGGAGGTGTGTGTGTGCAGTGTGAGTGTGTGTGTGTGAGAGAGAGCCACTCCCAGGAGGTGTGTGTGTGCAGTGTGAGTGTGTGTGTGAAAGAGCCACTCCCAGGAGGTGTGTGTGTGCACTGTGAGTGTGTGTGTGAAAGAGCCACTCCCAGGAGGTGTGTGTGTGCAGTGTGAGTATGTGTGTGTGAGAGAGAGCCACTCCCAGGAGGTGTGTGTGTGCAGTGTGAGTGTGTGTGTGTGAGAGAGAGCCACTCCCACGAGGTGTGTGTATGCACTGTGAGTGTGTGTGTGTGTGAGGGCAGCTAAGGCGGGTGACCCTTGCAAATGATGACAGTGATGATGCAAGAGGTGGTTTTCCACTTCCTGCCACATTAACACACTGATTGGCTGCAATATGGCAGCGCCCACCACTGATTGGCTGTGGTATGGCAGTGCCCACCACTGATTGGCTGTGGTAT
>PYXC01002158.1:15000-17500 GCA_015244755.2 Tenualosa ilisha
GTGTGTGGGTCTGTCCTATCTGTAAGTGGGTCTTTCCTGCGGTCTGTCCTGTGTGTGAGAGGGTCTGTCCTGTGTGTGAGGGGGTCTGTCCTGTGTGTGTGGGGTCTGTCCTGTGTGTGAGGGGTCTGTCCTGTGTGTGTGTGGGGTCTGTCCTGTGTGTGTGTGGGGTCTGTCCTGTGTGTGGGGGGTCTGTCCTGTGTGTGAGGGGTCTGTCCTGTGTGTGTGGGGGTCTGTCCTGTGTGTGGGGGGTCTGTTCTGTGTGTGGGGTCTGTCCTGTGAGGGGGTCTGTCCTGTGTGTGAAGGGGTCTGTCATGTGTGTGAGGGGGTCTCTCCTGTGTGTGAGGGGTCTGTCCTGTGTGTGAGGGGGTCTCTCTTGTGTGTGAGGGGGTCTGTCCTGTGTGTGAGGGGGTCTCTCTTGTGTGTGAGGGGGTCTGTCCTGTGTGTGAGGGGGTCTCTCTTGTGTGTGAGGGGTCTGTCCTGTGTGTGAGGGGGTCTCTCTTGTGTGTGAGGGGGTCTGTCCTGTGTGTGAGGGGGTCTCTCTTGTGTGTGAGGGGGTCTGTCCTGTGTGTGAGGGGTCTCTCTTGTGTGTGAGGGGGTCTGTCCTGTGTGTGAGGGGGTCTGTCCTGTGTGAGAGGGGGGATGTCATCTGTGTGAGGGGGTCTGTCCTGTGTGTGAGGGGGTCTGTCCTGTGTGTGAGGGGGTCTGTCCTGTGTGTGAGGGGGTCTGTCCTGTGTGTGGGGGGTCTGTCCTGTGTGCCCTTCATGACTCTAGCGTGGACCAGGTGCTTCTCTTTGTACAGAGAGGATTTATTGGCTTGTTTGCTCATCTTCAAGAGTGAATGTGTGAATATATGAGTGAATGTGTGAATATATGTAAATATACATATACGTGTTTATTCTGCATTTCGTGTGTGATTGTGTTGACAAACAGAGGCTAAGAAATAGAAGCTAACTACCCCCACTGCTTGACTCTCAGTAGCCTACTCTCTGTTTCTGTTCTTGCTCTCTGTAATCATTGTGTTTCTGTTCTTACTCTCTGTGATCAGTACAGTTGGGATCTCCCATCAGGCAAAGCAAGGCAGGGCTAGTTTATCTGTATATGTAGTGCATCTCAGTATGTTGTATGATGTAATTTAATATGCTGTACAAACATAAAAGCAGCATAACTAGAAGTGAAAGTACGGTAACTTAAAAACATAAAATGATAGAAATGAGATGAAATGAAAAAAACATAAAAGTGCAGAGAATTGAAAAAGAAAGATTATAAACATAGTGATTAGGGATTAATCATGAACAGAAAGATTATAAACATAGTGATTAGGGATTAATCGTGAACAGAAAGATTATAAACATGGTGATTAGGGATTAATCGTGAACAGAAAGATTATAAACATAGTGATTAGGGATTAATCGTGAACAGAAAGATTATAAACATAGTGATTAGGGATTAATCGTGAACAGAAAGATTATAAACATGGTGATTAGGGATTAATCGTGAACAGAAAGATTATAAACATAGTGATTAGGGATTAATCGTGAACAGAAAGATTATAAACATGGTGATTAGGGATTAATCGTGAACAGAAAGATTATAAACATGGTGATTAGGGATTAATCGTGAACAGAAAGATTATAAACATAGTGATTAGGGATTAATCATGAACAGAAAGTGTCTGAGAGCAGTTTAGTATAGGCATCTTTGGAATGTAAGTTGGTTTCAAAGCTGAACTGCATAGCAGCTGAAAGCATTTAGTTCTGACAGCCGGTTTTACCAACAGATTTTTTTTTTCTGTGATCTGAGAGACCATATAGTTCAAGTTCAAGTCACCTGAACAACAAAATTAGAAGGCAAGGACACAAAGGTGTAAGAACATAAAAACCATATCAAAAAATAAGTGTAACTATTGGTTTGGTAATGATTGCACATTTGCCAAGATATTGCACAGATTATAGCAGCAGTAGAAAGACAGACATGCGCACACACACACACACACACACACACACACACTCGCCCTCATAGTCATAGCAGCAGTGGATCGACACACGTGCACACTCCACACATGCACACACACACTTACCCACTCAAGCACACACTTTTGCCCTCTGACACACACACGCATACACATTTATGCGGCATCAAGAGTTCAGCATGTCAGTGAGGCATTTACAGTTCTGACTGCCCAAGGGTAGAAGCTGTTTTTTAGTCTGTTGGTTTTGCTCTGAACCTTTTCCCTGATGGCAGTATATTGAACAAGTGCTGGTTAGAATGGTGGGGGTCTTTCATGATTGCCTTGGCTCTGGTGAGGCACCTAGAGCTGGTGATAGAGTCCAGAGAGGGGAATGGACAGCTGGTCACCTTCTCCGCTGTTCTGGAGACCCTCTGGAGTCTCTTCTTGTCAGCTGCTGTGCAGCCAGTGTACCACACAGGGATGGCGTGCACCAGCACGCTCTCGATGGTGGCTCTGCAGAAGGACACCAGCAGGTTGGTCTGCAGCCTATTC
>PYXC01002158.1:22500-25000 GCA_015244755.2 Tenualosa ilisha
CTCTTCCTTTAGACACTCTCTTTCACATGTACCCCTTGTCTCCTCCTCTCTTTCTCTCTCTCTCTCCTTCACCCTGTCTCCCTCTCTCTCTCTCTCTGTCTCTGTCCCTCTCTCTTCCCCTCTTCCAAAGGGGAGGTGTTGCTCCTCCTGGGTCCTCTGTGATCTCATCTCATTTCTGCTCTTCTGAATCAAATCCTCATCAAGGATGGAGAGAAGGGGGGTGTGAGAGGGAGAGAGGGAGAGTGAGAGGGGAGACAGGATGCGGACACACACACACACACACACACACTAACACACACATACTAACACAAACACACACGTACACACACAAACACACACACACACACACGAACACAAGCACGCACGCACGCACAAACATACACACACACATATGCACACACGCACGCACACATGCCTGCACAGACACACACACACACACACACGCACACACACACACACAAACACACGCACACACACACAGAAAGAAGAAACAAGGGCAAGACACAGAGTGAATACTGTGTGCAGATCATGACTATTGCACAATTCATGTTGTTACTGTCCCTGAAGATCATTTGTGCTACGACACCCCCCCACCTCCCTGCCCAGCAACACTCCCCTAACCCTCCCCTCCTCCCTGCCACTCAACACTCGTTCTCCATCTCTCCTTTCATCCCTGCATTCTTAATAACCAGATTTCACATCACAACTCCCAACCCAACACAACCCAGCCCAACACAACCCAGCCCAACCCAGCACAACCCAGCCCAACACAACCCAGCCCAACCCAGCACAACCCAGCCCAACACAGCCCAACACAACCCAGCACAACCCAACCCAACCCAGCACAACCCAGCCCAACCCAGCCCAACCCAGCCCAACACAACCCAGCCCAACCCAGCACAACCCAGCCCAACACAACCCAGCCCAACACAACCCAGCCCAACACAACCCAGCACAACCCAGCCCAACACAACCCAGCACAACCCAGCCCAACACAACCCAGCCCAACCCAGCACAACCCAGCCCAACACAACCCAGCCCAACACAACCCAGCCCAACACAGCCCAACACAACCCAGCACAACCCAACCCAACCCAGCACAACCCAGCCCAACACAGCCCAACACAACCCAGCACAACCCAACCCAACCCAGCACAACCCAGCCCAACCCAGCCCAACCCAGCCCAACACAACCCAGCCCAACCCAGCACAACCCAGCCCAACACAACCCAGCCCAACACAACCCAGCCCAACCCAGCACAACCCAGCCCAACACAACCCAGCCCAACACAACCCAGCCCAACCCAGCACAACCCAGCCCAACACAACCCAGCCCAACACAACCCAGCCCAACACAACCCAGCCCAACCCAGCACAACCCAGCCCAACACAACCCAGCCCAACCCAGCCCAACCCAGCCCAACCCAGCCCAACCCAGCCCAACACAACCCAGCCCAACCCAGCCCAACACAACCCAGCACAACCCAGCACAACCCAGCCCAACACAACCCAGCACAACCCAGCCCAACCCAACAGAGAGAATCACCTGACTGAAAGTGAGACACACGTGAGAGTAGGACTCACTCAGGTTTCTAAATATGCAGACAGAAGAAGAGAAGGAGGGAGCCAGAGAGAGAGAGAGAGAGAGGGGAGAAGAGAGAGATTAGGAAAGTAGGATGTTACTTTGTAAACTTTCTTGTAAAGGCTTTCTTGTGAATCCCCCTCTTCCTCGTTCTCTCTCTCTCTCTCTCGTCTCTCTCTCTCTCTCTCTCTCTCTCTCCAGGAGCTGAATAATGAGTCCAAAACGAAAAGTCAGTTCATCTGTGTGTGATAAACTAAAGCTGGAGGGATTCTGAGGACTGGCTTAACGACAGCCAACCTCCTCAGGACACCACACACACACACACACACACACACACACACACACACTCCTCATTCTCCCACCTCGCGAGAAATGCTTACTCAGCACAAAACCAGCCGCCCTCTTAAGACAGGAAGGTGGGATTGCTGCAGAGAGAGGGAGAGAACTGTGTGTGTGTGTGTGTGTGCATGTGCATGCGTGTATTGACCCCCCCTTTTCTCCTTTCCTCCTCCTCCTCCTCCTCTCCTCCACTTGGCTCCTCCACTCTTCCTCCTCCTCCTCTCACTGTGTCCTTCACAGAAAGAAACCTCATGGGTTTGATCTACGGGGCAAGACCAGTCAGTGGTAAAGCAGCTATAACATAATTACAAACATAATGTCCCACCAGTATCATATGTTATAACACACGTACAACCCAGTTATTATTGTGAACTGCACATGTAACACTTCATCACCATGTATTAGTGTGGATTTGACTTATAGGAGACATATGGAAGTGATGATGATGAAGATGATGATGAAGATGATGACCATGAGAAGGATGCTGTGGATGAGTTGGACACTAGATGGTGCTCTGTAGGGCTTAAGGGAGGAGTGTGTATTGTGTCTTGTCCTGTTTATTTGGGCTGTTATTACACT
>PYXC01002158.1:37500-47500 GCA_015244755.2 Tenualosa ilisha
CACCTGAACACATATCCTCACCTGAACACCACAGCTCACCTGAACACCACAGCTCACCTGAACACATATCCTCACCTGAACACCACAGCTCACCTGAACACATATCCTCACCTGACACCACCTGGATCACCTCACCTCACATCACCTGACCTGCAGTAGGTGGCTGAGACGTCTGCACCTAAAATGCCAATACCTGTGTCTGTATATTAGCTTCTTTGAGAGAGAGAACGAGTGCAAATGGTTACAGTTTTAAAGGAGAAATTCAGTGTGATTCAATCCATAGCCCTGTTGTTTAAGGTCAATTTAGGTAAATTTGATACACAATAAACCGAATAGCAAACCAACAACTAACACTAACTGAATGGGGCATAGGAAAATAAAACTGAAAGTGAGTTTCTGTGCCCCATTCAGTTAGTTTTAGTTAGCTGTCGGTTCATTATTCTGTCTGTATCAAATTTTCTTGCTCTCTTCCCCCCTGACAGTACTCAGTGACCTCAACAGAGCTATGGATTGATTCACACCGGACTTCTCCTTTAAACAAAAGAGTATGAGTGTATTTTATTGCTTTTGCTAAACCCCTTCAGTGGCCATCTAATGACCAACACAGAGGCCATTACACAAACAGCATGGCACTTTATGTGTGTGTGTGTGTGTGTGTATTAGTCATCCACTGTGTGTGTGTATATGTGTGTGTGTGTGTGTGTGTGTGTGTGTGTGTGTGTGTGTATTTGTCCTTCACTATCTGTGTGTGTATGTGTTCTGATTAAAACAGTCATTTGGCTGAACAACTGAAGGCACAGGGATCCTCACTTTAGTCAAAGCGTCATAAATCTCTCTGTCTCCTGCCACCAGTTCACAGTGAATTAGGTCTACAACACTAGGCTACCCTTGCATCATGCCTTGCCATCGTGGGCCACCCAGGGCTGCTTCCTAATTGCACTCAGCTTCAGTAGAAGTGAGCGTCGCACAGAAGACGAAGACTCAGTGCCAAGGACACCCTGCGATTTCCATCACATGTCCCCATGCTTTGAAAAGCACCATTAAATCACAGTGTTATAAGCGCCTGTGAAGTTGCCATTAAGACTACATTGCGATCTGAAATAAACTGCAGATCAACTGCTGAAAGTTCCTCTATTAATGAAAAGAGGTCTCTTCTGCTGAATCGGAGCCGAGTGGGAGATGTCGTGATTTATTTTGTTTTTTTATAGTAATTGTCTGCTAGTCTTTTTTTTTGTTGTTGTTTTAAAGAAAAGGACGATAAGGCATAATTAAAAGTTGTATGATTTTAGAACTTTCATTTGCTGGGGAAGGCAACTTATTAGACTCCGAGTCTGCAGGTGGCACTCTGGGGGGGGAGGGAAAGGGGCAGGTGTATAGCTGGCAGAGAAGAAGAAATTTTGAATGCCAGTGGGCAACATCTCTGAATCACTTGTCCGGTCTCTTTCTCTCATGGATTAAGGTATGTTCAAACTTATAGTGTCTGTTGCTTGTGCCAACGTGTTTGTGTTATCTAAGGTGTGTTGGTGAAATTCGTATAGTGTCTGATGCACTTCAGAGAACTTCAGACAAATGTTTGTTGCTGCAATTGACCATGTGACCACTGGCCTGGTGGTGTGTGAGTTGAGTTATTGAAAAGGGTGAATGTGCTTGTCCTTGCTCACGTGTGTGTTAATGCAGGGTCATTTGGTAGGCGGCTATGGACACAAGTCTTGATCGTTTGAACTTTGGGTGAATGAAACAGTGTTCTGTATACAGGAGTTGTTTAAATGAATGTTATGTTCTAAATATGTATTAGTCAAGTCAAGTCAAGTAGGTTTTTTATTGTCGTTTCAGCCATTGACACAGTACATAGTGAGACGAGACAACGTTTTACCGGGAACAGTTGGTGATACACATAACTGTTAAAACACAGTATGGACAAGACAGATACGTAATAGTGCCTACATACACTATTGCGGGACTACACAGATTCACTCACACACGCACTCCCACACACAACTACACACGCACGCGTGCACACTCTTGTACACATTAATCCATTGATTCAGTGAATTGCGTGAATTTTTCATGAATTAAGTCATTTTAAAATAAGGGATGGTAGTTCCCCTAGACTTGGAGGCCGGTACTATAATGCATACTACATGTATGTATGGATGGGTGGGGGGTTCTTTGTGTTGTTGTCTTACATAATAGTGTGTGATGTCATTTCTAAATTCAGTTTCTTGAATTGCTCTTTCTATTGTGTCATAGCCACATATATACTCACATATATAGCCACATATATACTCACATATATAGCCACATATATAGCCACATATATAGCCACATATATACTCACATATATAGCCACATATATACTCACATATATAGCCACATATATACTCACATATATAGCCACATATATAGCCACACATCAGTGTCTTCTGGTTCTGTCTTTGCATTTGAAAACACAATAAACAAACTAAAGAAAAAAGAAAGAAAAATCTGCATGTGACTCGCGTGACAATTTACTTTTACGCTTTACTTTACTGGAGACTCTCTGATTTCACCTATCTAAACACGGGAGACTCTCTGATTTCACCTATCTAAACACGGGAGACTCTCTGATTTCACCTATCTAAACACGGGAGACTCTCTGATTTCACCTATCTAAACACGGGAGACTCTCTGATTTCTGACAACCGGGTAAAAGCAAAGCCTTTTAGGCAACTCCAGTGGGTTCATTTATGTAAAACATCTTCAGTTTCCACTAAAATCTTACAGAGCAGCAATTATTTCCCTGCCTAGGCTAATACAGTTCCTTTCCAAGTGCATCTCTGCATATTGTTCCGTTCGATATAAAACTGAGGGCCATTGCATCCTTACATAGAACACACTATCATTCACTAGTTTAACATTCACACATTGGGAGGAGTCAGACAAAAGTCTGTCTGTCTGTCTCCCGTGTCCTCACTTTGGGTAACGGTATGGTGTAGGAGGCTAACCACAAGGTTAGCAACAGTATCAGCAACACTAAAACAATTGCTTTGCTGTCTAATACACTATTAACAATATACTGCAGGAGGGTTTACAGGATAGATAGCTGTGTGCAGTGTTGGGGAGCCATGAAGTACCTGTTAATCACTATATAGTTATTTTCCTTCAATTGTTGGATTTCATTTACATTTACATACCTGCCATGTAGGCACACACATGCTTCAGAGTCCTGGCAGTGCAACCGTGAGGAGCCATTGATGCACCTTCAGTAGAGCACCTTTCCTCTGTCTTTTGTTAAGCGCGGATTCAATGCTTAAGCTGGCAGTAGAGAACATACTTATGAAACTATAACTTGTAGACACCATAACTTTCGCTAGGTTTGCTTTGTTCACATGCCCTAGACCTGTGTCATTCACTTGTGAGATGTTATGTGGCTTATGCACGAACAGGTCAGAAGCACATGGGTTAAACCAAATAGCTCATTTTACATTGTGCTTAAATGATGTCTCTTCAAGACATCTCAATAAGACAACAAATGTTACAGTAAGTAACAAGCAAGATTTTTTTTCTGTGCTTGAAACTTTCATTTATGAGGGCTTGCCCCTGTGCATTTCAAGACAACGTAAACAAGCCAATCATTCCAGTTTTTTATGTCTTGGTCAAGAGACGTGCACATCACTGCACGAGGCTATGATGCATAATTGAGCCACTTGCCTACAAACGCTGCTGACAGGAAGGCTACTGCTCAAAAGTTTCAAGCGCAGAAATTTCTTTGTAAAAATGTTCTTGACTTCAATTGCCATTGTTTGGAATGACCTTCATAGCACATTTCCTTTTGATTTCAAAAGTACAGTCCACATAGTGATCATTAGGTAGTATTGTGGTATTGACCACATAGTGATCAATCATTCAGTTTTGCTGTTGGGCAATAAATGTTAAAGAGGGCACCAATTCTTTCTGAAATTTGGTTTGTAGAGAACGTTTGTAGAATGTAGAACTGAAGCAGAATTTAAATATAAATCATTTAATGCATCACTTTACTTTGATCCAGAGGCACATCAAACATGTCACTGCATTTGGCCACAAAGAGCCCAGCATTGGTAGCCTGTGGTAGCCTGCGTCCACAGCACAGCAAGTGCAGATGGTAGCCTGCGTCCCTGGTGCAGCTAGTGCAGATGGTAGCCTGTGTCCACAGCGCAGCTAGCTCAGATGGTAGCCTGCGTCCCTGGCGCAGCTAGTGCAGATGGTAGCCTGTGTCCACAGCGCAGCTAGTGCAGATGGTAGCCTGCGTCCACGGTGCAGCTAGTGCAGATGGTAGCCTGTGTCTACAGCGTAGCTAGTGCAGATGGTAGCCTCGTCCACAGCGCAGCTAGTGCAGATGGTAGCCTGCGTCCCTGGCGCAGCTAGTGCAGATGGTAGCCTGCGTCCACAGCGCAGCTAGTGCAGATGGTAGCCTGCGTCCCTGGCGCAGCTAGTGCAGATGGTAGCCTGTGTCCACAGCGTAGCTAGTGCAGATGGTAGCCTGCGTCCACGGTGCAGCTAGCGCAGATGGTAGCCTGCGTCCACGGTGCAGCTAGTGCAGATGGTAGCCTGTGTCCACAGCGTAGCTAGTGCAGATGGTAGCCTGCGTCCCTGGCGCAGCTAGTGCAGATGGTAGCCTGCGTCCACGGCGCAGCTAGTGCAGATGGTAGCCTGTGTCCACAGCGTAGCTAGTGCAGATGGTAGCCTGCGTCCCTGGCGCAGCTAGTGCAGATGGTAGCCTGTGTCCACAGCGCAGCTAGCGCAGATGGTAGCCTCGTCCACAGCGCAGCTAGTGCAGATGGTAGCCTGCGTCCCTGGCGCAGCTAGTGCAGATGGTAGCCTGCGTCCACAGCGCAGCAAGCGCAGATGGTAGCCTGCGTCCCTGGCGCAGCTAGTGCAGATGGTAGCCTGCGTCCACAGCGCAGCTAGTGCAGATGGTAGCCTGCGTCCACAGCGCAGCTAGTGCAGATGGTAGCCTGCGTCCCTGGCGCAGCTAGTGCAGATGGTAGCCTGCGTCCACAGCGCAGCTAGCGCAGATGGTAGCCTGCGTCCACGGCGCAGCTAGTGCAGATGGTAGCCTGCGTCCCTGGCGCAGCTAGTGCAGATGGTAGCCTGCGTCCACAGCGCAGCTAGCGCAGATGGTGGCCTGCGTCCACGGCGCAGCTAGTGCAGATGGTAGCCTGTGTCCATAGCGCAGCTAGCGCAGATGGTAGCCTGCGTCCCTGGCGCAGCTAGCGCAGATGGTAGCCTCGTCCACAGCGCAGCTAGTGCAGATGGTAGCCTGTGTCCACAGCGCAGCTAGTGCAGATGGTAGCCTGTGTCCACAGCGCAGCTAGCGCAGATGGTAGCCTGCGTCCCTGGCGCAGCTAGCTCAGATGGTAGCCTGTGTCCCTGGCGCAGCTAGTGCAGATGGTAGCCTGTGTCCACAGCGCAGCTAGCGCAGATGGTAGCCTGCGTCCCTGGTGCAGCTAGTGCAGATGGTAGCCTGTGTCCCTGGCGCAGCTAGTGCAGATGGTAGCCTGCGTCCACAGCGCAGCAAGCGCAGATGGTAGCCTGCGTCCCTGGCGCAGCTAGTGCAGATGGTAGCCTGCGTCCATAGCGCAGCTAGTGCAGATGGTAGCCTGCGTCCATAGCGCAGCTAGTGCAGATGGTAGCCTGCGTCCCTGGCGCAGCTAGTGCAGATGGTAGCCTGCGTCCACAGCGCAGCTAGTGCAGATGGTAGCCTGCGTCCACAGCGCAGCAAGCGCAGATGGTAGCCTGCGTCCCTGGCGCAGCTAGTGCAGATGGTAGCCTGCGTCCACGGCGCAGCTAGTGCAGATGGTAGCCTGCGTCCATAGCGCAGCTAGTGCAGATGGTAGCCTGCGTCCCTGGCGCAGCTAGTGCAGATGGTAGCCTGTGTCCACAGCGCAGCTAGTGCAGATGGTAGCCTGCGTCCCTGGTGCAGCTAGTGCAGATGGTAGCCTGTGTCCACGGTGCAGCTAGTGCAGATGGTAGCCTGTGTCCCTGGCGCAGCTAGTGCAGATGGTAGCCTGTGTCCATAGCGCAGCTAGCGCAGATGGTAGCCTGCGTCCCTGGCGCAGCTAGCGCAGATGGTAGCCTCGTCCACAGCGCAGCTAGTGCAGATGGTAGCCTGTGTCCACAGCGCAGCTAGCGCAGATGGTAGCCTGCGTCCCTGGCGCAGCTAGCTCAGATGGTAGCCTGTGTCCCTGGCGCAGCTAGTGCAGATGGTAGCCTGTGTCCACAGCGCAGCTAGCGCAGATGGTAGCCTGCGTCCCTGGTGCAGCTAGTGCAGATGGTAGCCTGTGTCCCTGGCGCAGCTAGTGCAGATGGTAGCCTGCGTCCACAGCGCAGCAAGCGCAGATGGTAGCCTGCGTCCCTGGCGCAGCTAGTGCAGATGGTAGCCTGCGTCCACGCGCAGCTAGTGCAGATGGTAGCCTGCGTCCCTGGCGCAGCTAGTGCAGATGGTAGCTGTGTCCACAGCGCAGCTAGCGCAGATGGTAGCCTGCGTCCCTGGCGCAGCTAGTGCAGATGGTAGCCTGCGTCCACAGCGCAGCTAGCGCAGATGGTAGCCTGCATCCACGGCGCAGCTAGTGCAGATGGTAGCCTGCGTCCACGGCGCAGCTAGTGCAGATGGTAGCCTGCGTCCACTGCGCAGCTAGTGCAGATGGTGGCCTGCGTCCCTGGCGCAGCTAGTGCAGATGGTAGCCTGCGTCCACAGCGCAGCTAGCGCAGATGGTGGCCTGCGTCCACGGCGCAGCTAGTGCAGATGGTAGCCTGTGTCCATAGCGCAGCTAGCGCAGATGGTAGCCTGTGTCCACAGCGCAGCTAGTGCAGATGGTAGCCTGCGTCCCTGGTGCAGCTAGTGCAGATGGTAGCCTGCGTCCCTGGTGCAGCTAGTGCAGATGGTAGCCTGTGTCCCTGGTGCAGCTAGTGCAGATGGTAGCCTGCGTCCCTGGTGCAGCTAGTGCAGATGGTAGCCTGTGTCCCTGGTGCAGCTAGTGCAGATGGTAGCCTGCGTCCCTGGTGCAGCTAGTGCAGATGGTAGCCTGTGTCCCTGGTGCAGCTAGCGCAGATGGTAGCCTGCGTCCACAGCGCAGCAAGCGCAGATGGTAGCCTGCGTCCCTGGCGCAGCTAGTGCAGATGGTAGCCTGCGTCCCTGGCGCAGCTAGTGCAGATGGTAGCCTGCGTCCACAGCGCAGCTAGCGCAGATGGTGGCCTGCGTCCACGGCGCAGCTAGTGCAGATGGTAGCCTGCGTCCACAGCGCAGCTAGTGCAGATGGTAGCCTGCGTCCACAGCGCAGCTAGCGCAGATGGTAGCCTGCGTCCACGGCGCAGCTAGTGCAGATGGTAGCCTGCGTCCTGGCGCAGCTAGTGCAGATGGTAGCCTGCGTCCACAGCGCAGCTAGCGCAGATGGTGGCCTGCGTCCACGGCGCAGCTAGTGCAGATGGTAGCCTGTGTCCATAGCGCAGCTAGCGCAGATGGTAGCCTGCGTCCTGGCGCAGCTAGCGCAGATGGTAGCCTCGTCCACAGCGCAGCTAGTGCAGATGGTAGCCTGTGTCCACAGCGCAGCTAGCGCAGATGGTAGCCTGCGTCCCTGGCGCAGCTAGCTCAGATGGTAGCCTGTGTCCCTGGCGCAGCTAGTGCAGATGGTAGCCTGTGTCCACAGCGCAGCTAGCGCAGATGGTAGCCTGCGTCCCTGGTGCAGCTAGTGCAGATGGTAGCCTGTGTCCCTGGCGCAGCTAGTGCAGATGGTAGCCTGCGTCCACAGCGCAGCAAGCGCAGATGGTAGCCTGCGTCCCTGGCGCAGCTAGTGCAGATGGTAGCCTGCGTCCATAGCGCAGCTAGTGCAGATGGTAGCCTGCGTCCCTGGCGCAGCTAGTGCAGATGGTAGCCTGCGTCCACAGCGCAGCTAGTGCAGATGGTAGCCTGCGTCCACAGCGCAGGAAGCGCAGATGGTAGCCTGCGTCCCTGGCGCAGCTAGTGCAGATGGTAGCCTGTGTCCACAGCGCAGCTAGCGCAGATGGTAGCCTGCGTCCCTGGCGCAGCTAGCTCAGATGGTAGCCTGCATCCACGGCGCAGCTAGTGCAGATGGTAGCCTGCGTCCATAGCGCAGCTAGTGCAGATGGTAGCCTGCGTCCCTGGCGCAGCTAGTGCAGATGGTAGCCTGTGTCCACAGCGCAGCTAGTGCAGATGGTAGCCTGCGTCCCTGGTGCAGCTAGTGCAGATGGTAGCCTGTGTCCACGGTGCAGCTAGTGCAGATGGTAGCCTGTGTCCCTGGCGCAGCTAGTGCAGATGGTAGCCTGTGTCCATAGCGCAGCTAGCGCAGATGGTAGCCTGCGTCCCTGGCGCAGCTAGCGCAGATGGTAGCCTCGTCCACAGCGCAGCTAGTGCAGATGGTAGCCTGTGTCCACAGCGCAGCTAGCGCAGATGGTAGCCTGCGTCCCTGGCGCAGCTAGCTCAGATGGTAGCCTGCGTCCCTGGCGCAGCTAGCTCAGATGGTAGCCTGTGTCCCTGGCGCAGCTAGTGCAGATGGTAGCCTGTGTCCACAGCGCAGCTAGCGCAGATGGTAGCCTGCGTCCCTGGTGCAGCTAGTGCAGATGGTAGCCTGTGTCCCTGGCGCAGCTAGTGCAGATGGTAGCCTGCGTCCACAGCGCAGCAAGCGCAGATGGTAGCCTGCGTCCCTGGCGCAGCTAGTGCAGATGGTAGCCTGTGTCCACAGCGCAGCTAGCGCAGATGGTAGCCTGCGTCCCTGGCGCAGCTAGCTCAGATGGTAGCCTGCATCCACGGCGCAGCTAGTGCAGATGGTAGCCTGCGTCCACGGCGCAGCTAGTGCAGATGGTAGCCTGCGTCCACTGCGCAGCTAGTGCAGATGGTGGCCTGCGTCCCTGGCGCAGCTAGTGCAGATGGTAGCCTGCGTCCACAGCGCAGCTAGCGCAGATGGTGGCCTGCGTCCACGGCGCAGCTAGTGCAGATGGTAGCCTGTGTCCATAGCGCAGCTAGCGCAGATGGTAGCCTCGTCCACAGCGCAGCTAGCGCAGATGGTAGCCTGTGTCCACAGCGCAGCTAGTGCAGATGGTAGCCTGCGTCCCTGGCGCAGCTAGTGCAGATGGTAGCCTGCGTCCCTGGCGCAGCTAGTGCAGATGGTAGCCTGTGTCCACAGCGCAGCTAGTGCAGATGGTAGCCTGCGTCCCTGGTGCAGCTAGTGCAGATGGTAGCCTGCGTCCCTGGTGCAGCTAGTGCAGATGGTAGCCTGTGTCCCTGGTGCAGCTAGCGCAGATGGTAGCCTGCGTCCACAGCGCAGCAAGCGCAGATGGTAGCCTGCGTCCCTGGCGCAGCTAGTGCAGATGGTAGCCTGTGTCCACAGCGCAGCTAGCGCAGATGGTAGCCTGCGTCCCTGGCGCAGCTAGTGCAGATGGTAGCCTGCGTCCACAGCGCAGCTAGCGCAGATGGTGGCCTGCGTCCACGGCGCAGCTAGTGCAGATGGTAGCCTGTGTCCATAGCGCAGCTAGCGCAGATGGTAGCCTCGTCCACAGCGCAGCTAGCGCAGATGGTAGCCTGTGTCCACAGCGCAGCTAGCGCAGATGGTGGCCTGCGTCCACGGCGCAGCTAGTGCAGATGGTAGCCTGTGTCCATAGCGCAGCTAGCGCAGATGGTAGCCTCGTCCACAGCGCAGCTAGTGCAGATGGTAGCCTGCGTCCCTGGTGCAGCTAGTGCAGATGGTAGCCTGCGTCCCTGGTGCAGCTAGTGCAGATGGTAGCCTGTGTCCCTGGTGCAGCTAGTGCAGATGGTAGCCTGTGTCCACGGTGCAGCTAGTGCAGATGGTAGCCTGCGTCCCTGGTGCAGCTAGTGCAGATGGTAGCCTGCGTCCACAGCGCAGCTAGTGCAGATGGTAGCCTGCATCCACAGCGCAGCTAGTGCAGATGGTAGCCTGCATCCACAGCGCAGCTAGCGCAGATGGTAGCCTGTGTCCACAGCGCAGCTAGTGCAGATGGTAGCCTGCAT
>PYXC01002158.1:52500-55000 GCA_015244755.2 Tenualosa ilisha
CACACACACACACACACCGCTCCACAGCACACCACTCTCACACAACACACACACACACACACCGCCCCACAGTACACCACTCTCACACAACACACACACACACCGCCCCACAGCACACCACTCTCACACTACACACACACACACACCGCCCCACAGCACACCACTCTCACACAACACACACACACACACCACCCCACAGCACACCACTCTCACACTACACACACACACACACCGCCCCACAGCACACCACTCTCACACAACACACACACACACACCGCCCCGCAGTACACCACCCTCACACATTCCCACTCATGTCTGCTTGTGATGTAAGAAGTCTGGGCAGCTTCACTGTCTGTGTGTGTGTGTGTGTGTGTGTGTGTGTGTGTGTGTGTGTGTGTGTGTGAGAGAGAGAGAGTGAAAGAGTGAGAATGAGAGAAGGAGATATGGAGATATGGAGATGTGTAATCTTGTCAGTGTGTTGGGGTTGCTTTTTAATAAATTACTATTTTTTTCAAACATATTTTCAAACTAGCAGAGCTGAAAACTTTGTGTGTGTGTGTGTTTGCGTGTGTGTGCACACTTACCCCTCCCCCAGAGGTGACTCCAGTAATGCTCACAAACACTCCACAGACAATAAGGGAGGCCAGCCTGCAGGCCTCTGATAAGGGCTTTGGCTTTGTCCAAACAACACACACACACACACACACACACACACACACACACACACACAGACACTGTACAGACAAGAAGGGCCCTGACCAGTTGGTAGGGAAACAGAGTGTCACAGCTGAGACTCATCTAATGCGTGATGGGTCACTGATTTCTCCTGTGTGTGTGTGTGTGTGTGTGTGTGTGTGTGTGTGTGTGTGTGTGTGTGTGTGTGTGTGTGTGTGTGTGTGTGTGTGTGTGTGTGTGTGTGTCTGTGTCTGTGTCTGTGTCTGTGTGTGTTCTATTGATGTCTGGAGAGTGTCTTACTTGGTGTGAAAAGTCTCTGTATGCTGTCATTCAGTAAATCAGAATGACAAAACATATACACACACACACACACACACACACACACACACACACACACACACACACACACGCGCGCAGACATTTTCCCGACTAGTGTACTAAACTCTCCTGACTCCTAGTGTGTGTGGTGGTCCAGAACAGACAGGAGAGGAGCCATCTGGGCATGCTCTGTTTCCAGATGATGCTATAATAGGCCTACTGGAGGTCTTGCAGAAACACACACGCACACACACACACACACTCAGGAGAAGACAGACATTGTCTTTCTTTCTGTTCCTTTTGAGTGGTTATTGCTGTGTGTGTATGATGCAAGGTGTGTATGGTAGGTTGGTGCGCAGGGGTGCCTGTGTGTGGTGAGAAAGTCTCTGGTGTTTTATCACGTTTAACAGTACAGAGCAACCAAGATAAATAGGCTTCATTTTCTGACACTGGGACAGTACACTAGGAGCGATAGAGAGGGAGAGAGGGAAAGGGAAAGAGAGAGGGATGGAGAGAAAGGGAAAGAGAGAGGGAGAGAGGGAAAGGGAAAGAGAGAGGGATGGAGAGGAAGGGAAAGAGAGCGGGATGGAGAGGAAGGGAAAGAGAGAGGGATGGAGAGAAAGGGAAAGAGAGAGGGATGGAGCAGGAGGCACTGAGGTGTTTGGTAGTGACTAGAGATGGTCAGACTCCTGCCTGCAGCTTCTCTTAAATGTGGGCCTGTGTGCCTGTGTGTGTGTGTGTGTGTGTATGAGTGTGTGTGTGTGTGTGAAATGGTGGTGTGTGTGTATGTGTGTGTGAAGGTGAAATTGTGGTGTGTGGGTGTGTGTGTGAAAATGAAATGGTGGTGTGTGTGTGTGTGTGTGAAAGGACAATCGTGGTGTGTGTGTGTGTGTGTGTGAAAGGACAATCGTGGTGTGCGTGTGTGTGTGTGTGTGAAAGTGCAATGGTGGTGTGCGTGTGTGTGTGTGTGTGTGAAAGTGCAATGGTGGTGTGCAAGGGCGTGTGTGTGTGTGAAAGTGCAATCGTGGTGTGTGTGTGTGTGTGTGTGTGAGTGTGTGTGAAAGTGCAATGGTGGTGTGTGTGTGAGTGTGTGTGAAAATGCAATGGTGGTGTGCAAGGGCGTGTGTGTGTGTGTGTGTGAAAGTGCAATGGTGGTGTGTGGGAGACTTGAAGCTGCTGTAGAGTCATCAGAGGAACACACTCCTCAGCTGCCAACAACACACTCACTACGGATGCACCTCCCACTCCAGTGACCAACACTGTTATTACTGACGTCACTCCACTCTTGTCTACCTGTTAATGTGTGTCTTAGTGTGTGTGTGTGTGTGGTGGTGATGGTGTGTGTGTGTGTGTGTGTGTGTGTGTGTGTGTGTGTGTGTTGGGGGGGGGGGGGGGGGGGTGAGAGAGCATCTCTGCCATTACTGATGTCACTCTGTCCACCTCCACTTTCATAACATCACCACCTCTCTTGTCCCAGTGGCTGTTGCCATGGTAACAGATGAGCGTT
>PYXC01002158.1:57500-67500 GCA_015244755.2 Tenualosa ilisha
CCTCATCTCTTCGTGACATTTTATAGATCACTGTGTACATGTTGCACACATACACTTAACCTCACACACACACATGTGTACATGTCACAAACACACACATACCCCACACACACACTTAACCCCCTCCCCCCACCCCCCACACACACACACCTACACACCTCTCCATCACACACATATGTCTTTATGACAGAGGCCAGCATCTAAACAATCCAAGAGCCCGAGTCTGCGTGCCTGTGTGTGTGTGGTGTGCTTGTGTGGTGTGGGGGTGTGTGTGTATGATGTGTGTGTGTGTGTGTGTGTGTGTGGGTGTGGTGGTGCTGATATAAACGTATTGATTTGAGACACCCAGGATCTCAAACGCTGACCCTCCTCAAAGATTTCTGGCGTTCTCAGGAACACGGAACCACAGCAGGGTTGGGAATGTGGCAGCTGCAGCACACAGGTGCAATAACAAAACCACTATAAAAACATTCAGGCTGCGCATGGGAACACAAAATGTGTGTGTGTGTGCGTGTGTGTGTGTGTGTGTGTGTGATGGACATGATATGTGTGAAATGGACATGATGGGTGTGTGTGTGTGTGTGTAATGGACATGGTTGTGTGTGTGTGTGTGTGTGTGTGTGTGTGTGTGTGTGTGTGTGTGTGTGTGTGTGTAATAGACATAACGTGTGTGTGTGTGTGTGTGTGTGTGTGTGTGTGTGTGTGTGTGTAATAGACATAACGTGTGTGTGTGTGTAATGGACATGGTGTGTGTGTGTGTGTGTGTGACATGGACACATTGTGTATGTGTGTAGTGGACATGATGTAAGTGTGTGAGTGTGTGTAGTGGACATGACGTGTGTGTGTGTGTGTAAAATGGACATGGCGTGTGTGTGTGCAATGGATTCAATGCGTATGTAATGGACATGATGTGTGTATGTGTGATTGCATCCCCCTACCTCCCTCTCCCTCCCTCCCTCTCTCTCTCCTTTTATAGTACATTTACTCTTTTGATCCCATGATGGAAATTAGTTCTCTGTGTTTATCCTAATTATGAATTAGTGACACACCCACACCCCCCCCCCCACACACACACACAGTGAAGTGAAGTACACACTAACCTGCAGCAGTTGGCTGCCTGCTATAGTGGTGCCCAGGGAACAGTGAGGGTTAGGTACCTTGCTCAAGGGCACTTCAAGGGCCATGGTCCACTGATCGGGGATTGAGCCCTAAGCCCTAACTAGGCCATGGCTACCCACTTTCTCTCACATTCAAATTCAAAAAAAGCTTTATTGACATGACAAACACTTGTGTCAAAGCATTTACAAGCAATAAGTAAGTAAGTGAAAGAACAAACAACTTCAAAATATTAATAGTAATAAGAAGAAATAAATTAAACATAAATTAAAGCAATTAAATGAATAAAATAAAATAAAAAATAAATAGTTTTTTAAAGAAATAAAGATTAGTGAAAACAAGCAAGTCTAGAAAAAAACAGAAATTTATAGAGTAAAATGCAATAAATGAAGGGAGTTCTAGGTCAGGTTAAGTCACAGATTTCATACCCCACAGGTTGGGTTGCAGGTTTCATACAATTTGGCACAATTTGCCTGTCATTACGATTTTTGCATGTCAGGAATTTTCCCAATGGGTGAACATTGTCCATTTCTGACCTCAGTATTTGAAAAATCCTGCATGCGGCCCTGAAGGGGAACCTAAATCTTAGGTAATAATTGTTTAGTAAACTGTATAGAGTCTCTCCAGGCTTTATCTCTGCATGCGTGCAGTCCTGTGTTAAAACTGCCACATGCATTTACAACTAATCCTAAATATGTATTATTGGTAGTACGTTCTAAAATATCAAGGCCTAATGTGAGTAGGTATTTATTCTTAGTTGACCGAGTTTTCTTTTGAAATCTTATTCAGGTCTCACCTAAGTTGACTTTTCAGGACCCGGTTTGGCAGTTTTCATGTCTTCATGTCTAATTTTTGTCTCAAGCCGTCCTCTGTTGGTGAAAGCAAAACCAAGTCATCGGCAAACATTAGAAATGTCCCATCATTCTCATGGAGAGTTTGTCCAGGACTAGCTGAACAGTGTGGCAAGTTTGTTTTTATATATATGGTGCATCATGTAGGACTTAAGTTACAGCCTTGACGTACTCCATGTTCTTGTTTAAAGAATGCTGACTTACGCCACGTTCTGTTAAAGAATGCTGACTTACTCCACGTTCTGTTAAAGAATGGAATTTATATTGGTTTTGTGGTAATTGTTTGGATTTAATTTGTCACCTGATTTAAATGCAGGGCTAATAATGCTTTTATTCCAAATTGAGGGGAGGACTCCAGTGTTGAGAACCAAGTGAAACAGGTTGTTTATGGCTTCTTGTAGTTTTGGGTTTCTATACTTTAGCATCTTAGCTTCTTGTAGTTTTGGGTTTCTATATTTTAGCATCTGAGTGGAGATCTTGTCAATGCCAGAAGCTTTTCCAAGTTTTTTTGTTTTGTCTCTTACTTCTGTTGCTGTGAAGGGCTTGTCTGATGGTCTGAGGGAGTTTGCTAATCTTATATGGTTTCCTCAAAGCACTTTTGTTTTCTTATTATTGAGAGCTGTTCAAGTTTTCTGGATTTTGAAATGGTTCGTATCTAGCTGTTTTTTATTGGAGTTTCAGACTGAATACCTGTCAGTCTCTTCCAATATGACTAGAAAGGGTTTTGATTAAGTGACACATTGTGTGTAGTTCTTTGAACATGTAGGATGTATTGTTTGGGTTTCAATGTTTAATGGTTAATTCGCTTCTTCTTCATCCTGGCTACCTGTCTTTATCCAACCAATCCTCTTTGAATTTAGTTTTATTTCCTTTCATACTAAAGATTTCATTATTAAAAAAACGGCTCTGTGTTCTGGGTGAAGATCGGTGATGAAATAGTCAACCACAAAGCAGCTAATAGAAGAGCAGACTGTAAATCCTCTAAATGAAGTTCCTCTAAATCTCCCATTTCCACAGTAAACCCCAGATTTTTACACATACGAAACAATTTAGTTCAACTGGCATTTATGATGCTGTCAAAACGCTGTTTGAGAGTATAGAGTTCTGTTACTGAATATGTGGTCATCTCCCTCTATGGGAATATAATCCATTTCTTTGCCTGTTCTGGCATTGAGGTCACCACATATTAGTACTTGGGCTATACACACACCTTTACATACACACACACGCACACACACACACACACACACACACACACACACACACAGACACACAGATTAGACACATAGGGCACACATCACTTAAAGCACATATATAAAGACATAAACACACACACACACACATCACGTAACGCACATATATAAAGATATAAACACACACACACACACATCACATAACGCACATATATAAAGATATAAACACACACACACACACATCACATAATGCACATATATAAATATATAAACCTCTGGGGAGGTGGTAGCGTAGTGGTTAAGGAACCTGGCTAGCGTGCAAGTAGCCTGAAAAGTTGTGAGTTCGAATCCCGGCTGCCACCGTTATGCCCTTGAGCAAGGCACTTAACCCTAAGTTGCTCTAGGGGAGACTGACCCAGAACTTGAGTTGTAAGTCGCTTTGGATAAAAGCGTCTGCTAAATGCATAAATGTAAATGTAAATGTAAACACACACACACATCACATAACGCACATATATAAATATATAAACACACACACATGCACTCACGCACGCAGTCTATGGAGTTGAGTTGTTCTGAGTACTGAAACTCTTTCAGTCTTTGTAATTCCATGCATAGGCCTTGATTATCTTCCTCTAATTCCCTGAGGGCAGCATGTAGCTCTCTTATTGTGTCCCTCTGTTGTCTAACTATGGTCCACAGCTCCTCCCCTGGCTGTGCGGTAGAGGGCTGCTGTAACTGAAGCCCAGAGAGCATCTTGTCTTTAAACTCCACAAATTCAACATTGTAGATGTTTTCTTTTATGGAGCCGAGGGTTATGGCTACTTTGGTGAGACGTGTTCATTTCTTGGACAGAGGGAGTCATCCGCACATCTGATGGGTGAGGTTATGTTGCTTAGGGTCTCAGAGTCATATTCATTGCTTTAGAACCAAATCCTCATAGAGATTGAAAGCTTCGATGGAAATTTTCCAAGCTGTTTTCTGAGCCCTGTGCCATAGTGGTGAATAGATGTGGTCTGTTCAATTCATCATCACGTACAGGTCCTTGCCGACCTTCGCTTATTCCATTCTGATCTGTGTATTTATAGGACCGGCGCACAGCTGTGCCAGGCCTCAGGATTGTGGGTAAAGAATGTAAAGTCAGTCATGGTTTTGTTATTACTTGTTGTTATTACTTGTTGTTATTATTATATTATGGCAAAGTCGGCTTTTAAAGTATTAAAAGTTCTAAGACTTCAGAATTTGAAGGCACTCTTTGCTTTGTTGGTAAGCTCTCCTTGGTACTGAAATTCAAAGTGCGGCATGCGCAGAGCAGAGAACGTTACAGCTGCTGCTGCATTTGTGTCGCTCCGAGTCATGCTAGCAGCATCAAGTAAGTTGATATCACAGCTGCCCTATTAAGTCCCAGAAACTTTACATGATGCTTCAGGGGATAACCATGAAGATGAGAGAGATCTTGCCTGTTACTGACGGAAGCTCGGTCTTTTACCAAAAGGTCGGTCCAGTTTTGTCGTTTGTCCGCTTTGCTGATGTTAGCGGTAACGGTATGATTCAAGTTCTTTGATCCTCCGATCTTGTTCTTGACCATTGTCAATACTGGGCATAGAGGTCTCGTTCTTTAAGATAAGTTCCCTGGCACTCAGAATTTTGGATTTTGATCATCCATTGAATTATGAATTATGAATTGTGAATTATTTTAAGCAGTCACAAACAATCTCTGTATCGAAGTTAAGAGCTCATTATTTTGTTGCCAATAAGTTCTGTAACCATGGCAACTCTCCCTCCCTCTCTCTCTCCCCTTCTGCATCTCCTGCAGCTAAGTCCTGCTCTTATCTTGCCTGACCTGAGGGGAGGCCTCCCGCTTACCCACAATCACATCTTATCAAAATGGTGAGTGTGTGTGTGTGTGTGCTTGCTAGATGGTGTGTATATGGCTTTGTCATGGATGAATACTGTGTCATGTCAGTATCAGTCAGGGTGTGTGTGTGTGTGTGTGTGTGTGTGTGTGTGTGTGTGTGTGTGTGTGTGTGTGTGTGTGTCGGATCACTGGAGATGCTGAGCTGCACCATGTCAGTCTGTCCCATCCCCGTGTTCAGTGTCAGAACCCCCATTAATGGTACACAGAGTGGCTGGACCTTTCAAACACACACACACACACACACACATGGACTCAGAGCTGTATTGACCATATCAAATAGCAAACCTGGATCATAACACACACACAAACACACACACACTAGTACAAAGAGTCAGAGCTGTACTGACCATATCAAATAGCGAACCTGGTGGATAGATCATGACACACACACACACACACACACACACACACACACACACACACTGTTTGTGGGGTGGTGGCTGATGAGAAAAGGTCCTTCAAGCATAGGAAGGGGCAGGGTAAAGTGCATCTAGTGCATAAAGTGAATATGGGGGCTGGCAAGGGCTACATTAAGAAAAGCTCAAGGGGCCAATCCAACTGCCAGGGGTCACACAGGGTGTGTGTGTGTGGGGGGGGGGGGCATTATGCTGTATGTATGTATGTGTAGGGGGCAGAAAGGCAGGGCAAACAAGGGTTTTAGGTTGATGGGTGGTGTAGAGGAATGTTGTGTGGAGAGATGGAAGACAAGTTGTGACTACATACGCGTCTTCTTGATCTTAGAGGTTTGAACAGTCCATTATTTGGATGAGAAGAGTCCTTCAGAATCTTTTGGGCCCTTGGAAGTACTCTTCTGAGAAAGATGTCTTGCAGGGCGGGGAGGTGAGTTCTGAATGTACTACCCTCCACAAAGTACTACAGTCTTTGACTGTGGAGTTCCCAGCCAGGTAATGATGCTACTTGTTAGAACAGTCTCAACACCTTGAATTTTCTTAGCTGATGAAGGAAGAAGAGTCATTGTCTAGACTTCTCCAGAACATGCTGGGTCTTAAATCTTCAGTAATGTGGACAACAAGGTATTTCAAACTTGTGACTCTACATGTTGCCTGTTCATCTCATTCCTCATCTCATGTCTTTGGGCTTCTATCTCTCGTCGTATGTGTTGACACCAAACTTGGCGCATGGAACGCACATTACATTTTTTGACCTACATTCTTTAGGGGCACTATAATCGGTTTATGTATAGAAACTAGCCTTGATGTATGTATGTTCTACATTCTGTTTCCATAGCAACTTTGGCCTGCTTTGGTGCTTGGCTGCGTCATTGCAGCTTGCAGATATGTTATATATGTTATATATTATTATAACAGACATGTCTGATTTGCCATTAAAGGACAAACTCAGTGTGAATCAATGCATAGCCCTGTTGTTTGAGGCCACCCAGTGCTGTTGGTAGGAAAAAGAAACAAAATTTGATGCAGCGTAGACCAAATAGTGAACCATCAGCTAACATGAACTGAACGGGGCACAGAAACTCACTTTCAGGTTCATTTTCCTATGCCCCACTCACATGTTGTATAACATTTTCTCATTCTTTTTCCTCCAGACAGCACTTGGTGACCTCAATCAACCAGGCTATGGATTGAATTACACCAGATTTGTCCTTTAAGTGATGCTGCACCACAGATGGGTGGTTGAGGGCTCGTTGGATGCAGCTCCTTGACACCTATGTACGACTAAAGTGTTGTTGGCTTGAGCAGTACAGTTCAGCATGAAAACCCATCTTTCAAGGGGTCCAGCGAGAGGGGTGCACCCGGGACTTAAAGGTACTACACATTAAAACCTGAAAAACTAACCAGTGGCCATGGGAGACCTATGCCCCCTAGTATATGAAGAAAAACCCATTTATCAAATCACCCTATTTATGCAACATGTGGACCAATGATAGTTCATCTTTTTTCCCCCCAAACCTGTGTCTCAAACTTAAGACAATTTTCAGTCACTGTATGTGATGGACAACAAAGCTTCTTGAATCTTAAATCTTTAATCCTTTAGTAGCTTATCCATAGAGGATGTTGCCAAACACTTTCTACATTTACGTTTCTTTCTTTCTTTTTTTCTTTCCTCTTTCTCCATCTGTCTGTGTCTCGGAGTGTATTTATAAATGGAGTTACAATTAGAAGTGTACTTCTGTGTGTTTACAGAGAGCTGCAGATGTTGCATGGTATTCTGAGAAGTACAGGTGGTGGTGGTTTGTGTGTGTGTGTGTGTGTGTGTGTGTGTGTGTGTTTATGTCAACAATTAGCTTTATTGACTTTGAAACACTTGAGAAAACAGAACAAAATCTCAGTTCTGCCACATCTGAATTGGACATTTTGCCGACCAACCTTTTCAAATCTGTTCTACACCTTGTAGCAGCTGATATGCTCAGGATTATACATTCATCTTTACAGAATGGCTTTTTCCCTAAAAAAACTGTTGTAAAGCCCCTACTGAAAAAGAATAACCTGGATTTCAGTGTGCGTGTGTGTGTGTGTGTGTGTGTGTGTGTGTGTGTGTGTTTCAGTCCTTAACAACTACAGGCTCATATCCAACCTACCATTCATTGGGAAGATCATTGAAAAAATAGTCTTCAATCAATTAACTGGCTTCTTGACATCAAATAGCTGTTTTGATGAGTTTCACAGCATACTGGTGCGTCGACTTGAGCACTGGATTGTGTTCATACTTAGAAAACATAAGCTTCTTTGTTGCCGTGGGCAATTATACCTCAAAACCAATGTCCTTGACTGAAGTTATTAATATATTTGGTAAAAAGGTGGAGAGACTCAGGATTGCCACTGTCCGTGACACAAAGGGCCTAAAAGCAAAAGAGACTGTTAGAAATCTTGGAGTCGTCATTGACAGTGATCTACTCTTCAGCAGTCACATGAAAGCAGTCACTCAGTCGGCATTTTAGGTCCATGCTTTTTGGACCTAAGCAGAGGCATTAGGATGTTGAGACATTGGGGGTACTGAGGAGCCCAACTGGGGCACATCCAACCTCGCAAGTATGGCTATACGGTCTGAGTGATGCACAGGAAGATGTTCACTCTGCTCTTTAGAGTCATTAAGTTGAGCAGTTATCTGAGATGAACAGCAGGGTAGTCACACCACTGACCAAGAGGTCGCACAAAGACTGCAACGTGTCTGTAACCTGACAACAGTGTTCTGCACTAAAACAGGGTCGAGACTTGCCTTTGCCGCCCCAGGCCAGATCAGATTACATTTTTGCCCTCACCCCCAAAAATGAAACCTTGAACCCACTACAGTTTTTGTTCAGTCAACACAGCACGACAATCACAAATGAGCAAATGGACAAATTCTGTGCATGCAGTCCCACTGGTAGTTTGAGAGCAGGGCCCCTTAAAGACTGTGACTCCTTTACTGCACTCATCAAGGCCATTGCTTGAACACAGCATGGCTGGCCACACTCACGCATTTACACAGCGATGGTCGTGCCGTCACGTGTGCCATCAATGGGATGAGCTGGGATAGGCCTACATTATCAAATGTTCCATGTTCTTCATCACCTGGTCTCGCTAGAGAGATGGCTCTGCCTGCCTGTCATCTTTTGGCTCAGCTGCCTGTGGAGGTTAGTGAGGTCGATTCAGGATGAACAGTGCACAGGCCATGGAAGCCTATGACAAATTAAACAAACAAACAAAACAAACAAATTAAAGCCTATGACAAATTAAACAATCCAAAACTTGTCAAATTTTTAAACAATATGGTGAGGGCTTAGTAACGCCATGTCTGTTACTTTTCTGGTAATCAAACTGGCAGCTCTTCTGAAATTTGATCTTATTTCCAGAAATGAAAGTCTCTGCATTGGTGTAACTTACGGAACTGACTTTAAAGCTACTTTAAAGTTACTGCTTGTGTTGAAATCACTAAATGGGACTTAATTACCTATCTGACATGTTTCAGCAATACACACCACTTGGGTCTCTCAGGTCACAGGAAAAACAATTGGCAGGTTCCTTAAGCACTGTGCTGCCACCATATTTTGAACACTTTAACTTTCATGTGACATTTAATGCCTTTATTCATTTCATTGACTCTGTGCTTTTTCATCTCCTGTACTTTGCTTTTATTTGTAACATTGAAATTCCTTTGTGTATGAAATGTACATATGAATAAACGTGTCTTGTTTGGGTGTGGTGTGTGTGGTGTGTGTGTGGTGTGGTGTAGTCTGATAAATGTGTGTGTGTGTGTGTGTCGTGTGGTATGGTATGTGTTTGTGTGAGTGTGTGTGTGTGTATGTATGTATGTGTGATGTATATCTATGTGTGTGTACATATAGGGGTGGTGTGGTAGTGTGTGTATGTACAGGTTGTGTGGTCTGTATGCGTGTGTGTGTGTGTGTGTGTGTGTGTGTGTGTGTGTCGTTGGGGCTTGAATGGCCTCAGTGCTGAGTGCAGGTCTTGGCTCTGGCATGCTGGCTGCTGGCTCTGGTGCTTTGAAGCCCAGAGGCTTTGATATGACTTTGCTTTTAGGGTGGTGTGTGTGTGTGTGTGTGTGTGTGTGTGTGTGTGTGTGTGTGTGTGGTGTGGGTGGGTGTGTGGGTGGGTGTGGTGTGTGTGTGTGTGTGTGTGTGTGTGTGGTGTGTGTGTGTGTGTGTGCGCGCGTGTGTGTGTAGTTTTTTGATATGAAGCTGCTGCCAATTGGATACAGACTAGAGGCTACTAACTCTCATCTCCAGGCTATACTCTGGGTATTGTGTTTGTCACGCACGCACACACACACACACGGGTTACAAACACACGTAGGAGCACACACTCTCATTGTGTCCATCTTTTCTCTTTCACATATCTACATATATCACTATACAAAAAGACACACACACACGCACAGAAACGCACACACACACACACACACACATGCTTAATCATAGAATGCACACACAATTCTATGAGCGGTCG
>PYXC01002158.1:70000-75000 GCA_015244755.2 Tenualosa ilisha
TACACACACACACACCAGGCATACGCACACGCACAGACATATACACACACACACACACACACCAGGCATACGCACACACACAGACAGACACACATATACACACACACACACCAGGCATACGCACACGCACAGACAGACACACATACACACACACACACACACACACACACACACACCGGGCACATGCACATTCTGTTGCACACACACGTTCGGGGCCTTTGTGTCTCTGCCATGCACACACAGATGGAGGCCAATTATAATCCTAATCAGCAGGAATGTTGACTCAACGCTATCCAGGGTCGTAGCACACACACACACACTCTCACACACATGCCTTAGTAAAGAGTGTGTGAGTGAGTGAGTATATGAGTGTGTGAGTGTGTATAAGTGAAGGGTAAGAGACTAGAAGAAGACAGAAAGTATGTGTGTGGGTTGGTGGATCTTATTTGACAGGTAAGGGTCAGGAACAGCGATTACTGGACTTCAGGGAGACTCAACAAGGTCACACCCCATAGCTCACACACACACACACACACACACACACACACACTGCCTACCTGCTGGAGCTCTAGCGCCAGTTTCAGCATTTTGTAACTTACCACCTCCCCTCACACATTTTGTAACTTACCACCTCCCCTCACACATTTTGTAACTTACCACCTCCCCTGTTTCTTTTGAGTAGTTTTGTGTTTAAACCAGTAGTTTCTGCCCATGGGAGAGAAGTAGAGAACCTTCCTCCAGAGAAACACCCTCCAGAACGTTCCGCTAGAACACCCTCCTGGACATTTTCACTTCCTCTAGAACACACTCATTGGTGTCTTCACTTCCTCTAGACACACTCATTGGTGTTTTCACTTCCTCTAGGACACACTCATTGGTGTTTTCACTTCCTCTAGGACACACTCATTGGTGTTTTCACTTCCTCTAGAACACACTCATTGGTGTTTTCACTTCCTCTAGAACACACTCATTGGTGTTTTCACTTCCTCTAGAACACACTCATTGGTGTTTTCACTTCCTCTAGAACACACTCATTGGTGTTTTCACTTCCTCTAGAACACACTCATTGGTGTTTGGTGGTTATTTCTTTGCCCCTCATGTGATTGTGTGTCGTCTAAAGACGGTTCCAAAACAAAGGAAGGACAAAAGGAGGCCTCAAATAGTGATGACTGATATTTAGTCACATTGCTGAAATGGCCCATATAACCAGTCATTCCATGCTGAAATGGCCCATATAGACCATCATTTCCATTGCTGAAATGGCCCATATAGACCAGTCATTTCCATTGCTGAAATGGCCCATATAGACCAGTCATTTCCATTGCTGAAATGGCCCATATAGACCAGTCATTTCCATTTAGATTTGTCTTTTCAGTTTTTGTATCGTTTGTTGCTTTGGGGAAAATGTCTGCCATGTAACTGTGATGATCAGATCCTGCTTGACCCCTGCAAGTGTTGCACTCTGGGAAATCGACCAGCAACCCAACATGTTCTCCTAGCATGCGCCTCCCCCTTTCCTTCCTCGGTCTCACAGGATCACACCTAGATCTCTGCCAGCGCAGTTAGACCAAAGACGATCTTGTGAGCGTCTCAGGTGCTCGCTGGGATCACACCTAGATCTCTGCCAGCGCAGTTAGACCAAAGACGATCTTGTGAGCGTCTCAGGTGCTCGCTGGGATCACACCTAGATCTCTGCCAGCGCAGTTAGACCAAAGACGATCTTGTGAGCGTCTCATGTGCTCGCTGGGATCACACCTAGATCTCTGCCAGCGCAGTTAGACCAAAGACGATCTTGTGAGCGTCTCAGGTGCTCGCTGGGATCACACCTAGATCTCTGCCAGCGCAGTTAGACCAAAGACGATCTTGTGAGCGTCTCAGGTGCTCGCTGGGATCACACCTAGATCTCTGCCAGCGCAGTTAGACCAAAGACGATCTTGTAAGTGTCTCAGGTGCTCGCTGGGATCATGCCTAATTCTCTGCCAGCGCAGTTAGATCAGAGACGATCTTGTGAGCGTCTCGGGTGCTCGCTGGGATCTTGCCGGACCACTGCCGCAGCAGATCTGATGTTAAACCTTGGGATCCTGGTCCTGCCACGCAGAGCAGTCTGAATCAGGAGGCTCAGCAGGACCTTGTGCTTCATGCACATATTTTATCCTCAAGTTTCAGATCATGAACTAGTGAAGTTCTGCTTGTCTTCTGCTTCTGCTGAAACACATACAATTCTCTCTTCTCACACACACACACACACACACATACACAAACAGTGTGTAATGGAGTAATGGGTGCAGCGGCCTTTTGTTTCAGTGTGTGTGTGCGTGTGTGTGTGTGTGTGTGTGTGTGTGTGTGTGAGTGAGTGAGTGTGTGTGTGTGTGTGAGGGAGTGTAATTTGAGATTTGAGATTTATCTCCCTGCTCACCTTGATCTGGAGCTTCCCTTTAGGGATCATATGGGGTGTGTGTGTGTGTGTGTGTGTGTGTGTGTGTGTGTGTGTGTGTGTGGAGTGTGTGTGTTTGTAGGGTGTGTAGATGGCCGTTTTACTTCTGTTTGTGTTGCTGTTGCTGTCACACAGATTGCTTATTTATTTATACATATCTGATTGCTTATTTGAGGACTCTAAGAGTGTCTCCTGCATCACTCAAGGCCTCACTATCCTATCAGTGACACGCACACACACACACACCCACACAGACACACACACACATACACCCCCCCACCCCCAACACACACACAATTTAGTATTTAAAATATATTAGACATTAGTATCCCCTGTAAAGTGGACACTAAGTGACATTAAGGACATCGTCTCTCTTAAAGAACCCTCTTAAAGAACCCTCAAGGATATAACACAGTTATCCCATCCAACACACACACAAACTCACACACCCACCCACACAGACACAAATACACCCCCCCCCCCAACACAAACTCACACACACACACAATACAACACACACACAAACTCACACACACACACAATACAGAAAATAGTGTTGACTCTTGTTTTGGCTTGAAATTAAACAAGCTCCAGTACTGAATGTGTATCTGCCTCTCTCTCTCTCTTTCTGTGTGTGTGTGTGTGTGTGTGTGTGTGTGTGTGTGTGTGGTGTGTGTGTGTGTGTGTAAAGCCTATTTGAAATGCTTTGGGCTGTAATTCAGCTCATGCCATGTTGTACAAGATAAGCACATTCACATGAATGAGTCAGAGAGCCATGCTTTGTTCTTGCCCATTGTTCAGATTGCTACACGCACACACACACACACACACACACACACACACACACTCAAAATAATCTTTGTCAACATAGAGTGAAAAGGGAAATTAGGTGTTATCTCAATCTTTCAGTTGGGCTGAGCAGCGTTAAGTGAAGCTGTGTGTGTGTGTGTGTGTGTGTGTGTGTGTGTGTGTGTGTGTGTGTTATCTGAATCTTTTAGTTGTGGGCAGATCATCGTTAAGCGTAGTCATGTGTCTTCATGTGACCTGCAGGCTTTCCCTCCCCCTGGACTGATTACATTCTAATTGGACTTTATCTTCGTTTAGTGCTGCTGATTAACATGTCAATCACTGCAGAGAACAGCTGCAGAGTCAGATCTCTCTCTCTCTGTGGGGTGTGTGTGTGTGTGTGTGTGTGTGTGTGTGTGTGTGAGAGAGAGAACAGCTGCAAAGTCAGATCTCTCTCTCTCTCTCTCTCTCTCTTCTCTCTCTCTCTGTGTGTGTGTGTGAGAGAATGTGTGCAAATAAGATTTAGAATGTGTAATAAAGCATTAATAAACCATCTATTACATATTTACAAAGACAGAATAAGGACCTTTATTGTAGAGAAGGCCTCTCATGGTTATTCTGGTCTAATAACCTTTCCTCTCTCTGTGACACACACACACACACACACAACACACACACACACACAAAGATAGCTCCATGAATTTGATTTCCTTTTCACCCAAACATTTCTTCCATGAGCTCAGTCGTTTTATATTTTGGAAGAGATGTGTGTGTGTGTGTGTGTGTGTGAGAGAGAGACTAAAGAAGTGTGACACAAGGAGGGTTATCTCCCCCGGCAACCGGCCATGGGGATAATGCCACAATGAATGTGATTTCACTTTTCTACTTTCTCCACATTACACGCACACACACACGCACACACACACACAGAGTTCTTGGCTTTCTCCATGCGTATGTATTATTTTTTTCCTGGCCAACTAGAGAGCTAGCAAGAAAAGAGAGAAGAGAGAGAGAAAGAGAAGAGAGAGAGAGAGAGAGAGAGAATATCAGCATAAGCCTTTTAGCTTCTTTACTTATTTGCTTCCCCATTCCTCCATATGCTGATATATTTATATATTATATTTATATATTATATTTATTCCTCCATATGCTGATATATTTATACATTATATTTATTCCTCCATATGCTGATATATTTATATATTATTTTTATACATTATATTTATACATTATATGTATTCCTCCATATGCTGATATATTTATACATTATATTTATACATTATATTTATTCCTCCATATTTTGATATTTCTTGGTCTTTATGATTCCTATATATATATGTATTAGTCATCTCTCGTTATCGTCATGCCGACGCTGGGCTTCTGGTACGGCACTGGAGGAGAGGGCCCACAGCGGGGCGTGAAATGGGGTGTGTGTGTGTGTGTGTGTGTGTGTGTGTGTGTGTGTGTGTGTGTGTGTGTGAGTGACTCCTCCACTATCATTGATGGCCATTAAATGTTGGCCCTTGGCAAAGGCAAATATTTATGAGGATCTTTTGTGCTGTGGCTGCAAATGTTTCCCACATTACACACACGCATCCACTCAACACACACACACACGCAGGCATACTGATGCACACTCATATATGCATAAGTTGGCTAGATCAGACTTTGATTTGGGTCATCTTAATAGCATGTGCATTTACACACGTTTGCTTTTTGCATACACCCCTGTACTCTTCACACACACACACACACGGAAAGGGAGAGAAGGAGTGTGTAT
>PYXC01002158.1:80000-85000 GCA_015244755.2 Tenualosa ilisha
AGAGGGGTATTAGTAGTCATAATGTATTATAAGCCCCATCAGCCAGCCTGTAGTTTATAACCAGTCAGGAACACTCATAACACCCTTGGATTTATAAGGAATTATAAGCTAGATTTATAGTTATTAATAACTGTTGCTATAATGCATCGTGAAGCATTATGAGTGTAGTCATAATGCATTTTGACTTATTATGATGCGCATTATAGTTTGTTATGAATGCGCTCATAATGCGCTTTAGAAATGGTCTTCATAGAAAGTGTTACCCTGCCCCACTGCTAATACTAAATCATTTACAGGCAGAATTGAAAATGGCCAAACTAAAAAAATAAACGTAAAACTATGGATGGGAATTGATTAGATTTGATCAATATTCAATTCAATTCAATTCAGTTTTATTTATACAGCGCCTTTTACAATAGTATTGTCTCGTGGCGCTTCACAGAAGGAGCACCCAAGAGCAACAGGGGCAGGAAAAACTCCCTTATGTACAGTTAATCTAGGAAGAAACCTTGGGCAGAACCACGACTCAATATGAGTCAATTCTTATCAGTTCTCCTATTGATCCCTGAGTAGTTTATTGAGTGGCAAAAGCAACCATTTTATTTTTCCCAAAGTGATGACTACACACGACTGTGAACATGAAAAATATTCAGCTTCAACATACTGAATGAAACCTTGGAAAGGATATAGTGCAGAAACAAAAGGATATAGTGTAGAAACAAAAAATATAGATTGATACAAGACGTAATAAAAAAAACACCACTCTAGACACTAAACATTTGAACATGCTAAATGACTGCTTAGCCCAACACTCCTTCTCCTAAAGAAGGATAAAGTGAAAAGGTAGTAATAGTGAACAAATGTACATCTTCTTTAGATAAACAGGCATGTTTACCTTGATAACATTTTTTAAAAATGAAAATAATTCTGCTGTAAGCTTGTACGATGAATAGCAGCAATTTTTTTGCAAAAATACAAGCATCTCTGCTTTTTTCTGGGAGGATTCTTAAATGCTCCACACTAATGTTGTCTCCTGCTGTGGAGAAAACCCTTTCAGAGGGAGTAGCAGACGCCTGAGAGCACAACCGCGTCGAAGGAGACTCAGTGCGTCCGTATCTCCAACTCTAGATGCTCACCCATGTTCTGGGTCTCTTGGGCCGCCATCTGCTGTACGTCTTTTTGTTCAGTTTCTAGGGCCACCCTGGGGCGCTTCACAGGCAGTCTGAAATGAAAAGGACCATAAGCGCATGTTTTGGTGCGAGGTCTGAGTGAATTATTATTCATATTCCATATGGTCATTAGAATGAACTGTGCTGACAGCCTTGTGTTCCTCTTCCTACACGTCCGCAGACTGCCTCTGGCTCTGTGTGTCTTCTGGCATCAGTACCCACAGTATAAACACACTGTGTGAGTCACATGCATGGAACCCGAGTGTAAAGGCATCACAATGGAATTGTGCCCCAGACTGTGACTCAGATACCTCTTCTGCACCGTGAGCGTCTCTGCTAGTGCTGCCGTCCTCAGTCTGTCCCAGATGGTGTCATCCTTCTCCACTTTCACCTCAGATTCATCACTGTCGCCTCCTCCTGGAAGTTCTGTAGCTCTTCATCCTTCATTTCAGAAAGAAAGAAACATTTGTGTTCAAAGACCTTTGAAACCTTACCTCTTTGTCTAGGGTCTGAAATCTTCCATTCATGAACTCTAAATGCATATCAGTCATGGTACCTGGTAACAACATGCAGAGAGATCAGTCCAAGAGATCAGTCAAGAGAGATCAGTCCACATCTTCTCTTTCATGTTTCAGTCCCCATCCTCTCTTTCATGCAGAGAGATCAGTCCAGATCTTCTCTTTCATGTTTCTGGTGAATGCAGAGTCCCCTGCCTTGAGAGAGGCAAGGAGAGTGGCTTCTACAACATGGGTAGAATTTGACCACTGGTTGGGCAATGAGTCAATGTGTATATATATTCATAAACCATCATTACTTAACCGAATGTTAAGTGCTTGTTAGAGTCCAGTGAAAAATAGTGAATCTAGTCGAATTTATGCATAGATTCTCCCTGAGTTGCTGCTTCTCTGTGGGGATGGCCTTGGCCATGGGAGGCTTTCTCATCCTTATGGCGTCCTCCTCACCACAGCGTGTGCCCTTGCTGCCCATCTGGTGACAGCGCTGTGCTGGGGGATCTTTTGCAGGCTTAGTGTGTGTAGGACGCAGCCAGTCTGGACAAACTGCAGCCTCTTCATTGCCACGTTCGTATTTCCTGCGTTGTCCACGGTCGCTGCCACCAACTTCTCACTAATGTCCGGTTCCTGTAGTCTTTCTTCAGCCCCTCCACCACGGCAGCCCCTGCCTGGTGCTTGTACAGTGCCTTGCCCAAAGTAAGCGCGACCTAAGATCTTTCCCTGCTTCGTGTGATGAACAGGGACTGTTCCTTAATGGTCTTGGGCAAGGCTTGAGGGCTGCCTTTTTCTCTGAGTCCAGAGTGTGAGTTTCCCAGGCAGGGCTCGTGAGAGCTGTCCTTGATGGCTCACATGTGCAGTTATTCAGGCTGTGTTTCCACAGTGCTGATTTGCTGATCTATGGAAACAGACATGTTCTCTTTCTCCGTATTAAAAATGCTTCAGTTCATACACTTCTCCAAAAGAGCTGTCAAGAACATGGCAAACAAATGAAGGCAAAGCAAAGAGGGGCCGTCTGTCTTCTCCTCGCTCTCTCTCTCTCTCTCTCTCTCTCTCTCTGTGTGTGTGATACAGCTCATTCTCTCCTGAGGTGGATGTTTTAGCAGTGTGTGTGTATGTGATATCTCTTTGTCTCCTGAAGTGGATGTTCTATTAGTGTGTGTGTGTGTGTGTAATCTCTCATCCTCTCCTGAAGTTCATGTTCTATTAGTGTGTGTGTGATATCTCATTCTCTCCTGAAGTGGGTGTTTTATATGTGTGTGTATTTGTGTCTTTGTGTGTGTGTGATATTGTCTCTTAAGGCAGATGTTTTATTAGTGTGTGAGTGTGTGTGATATCTCATTGTCTGACGAGGTGGATGTTTTATCTGTGTGTGTGTGTGTGTGCGTTGGTGATAACACAGAAGGGACACCACACCCGTTTCTAATATTCAACAGTAAATGTTCAGTTGAAATGGAAAGACATTGAATGTAGTGATGAGTGAGAGGTGTGATGTGGATCAGAATGGAGTGTGATGTGGATCAGAATGGAGTGTGATGTGGATCAGAATGGAGTGTGATGTGGATCAGAATGGAGTGTGATGTGGATCAGAATGGAGTGTGATGTGGATCAGAATGGAGTGTGATGTGGATCAGCACAGAATGGAGTGTGATGTGGATCAGAATGGAGTGTGATGTGGATCAGAATGGAGTGTGATGTGGATCAGAATGGAGTGTGATGTGGATCAGAATGGAGTGTGATGTGGATCAGAATGGAGTGTGATGTGGATCAGAATGGAGTGTGATGTGGATCAGAATGGAGTGTGATGTGGATCAGAATGGAGTGTGATGTGGATCAGAATGGAGTGTGATGTGGATCAGCACAGAATGGAGTGTGATGTGGATCAGAATGGAGTGTGATGTGGATCAGAATGGAGTGTGATGTGGATCAGAATGGAGTGTGATGTGGATCAGAATGGAGTGTGATGTGGATCAGAATGGAGTGTGATGTGGATCAGAATGGAGTGTGATGTGGATCAGAATGGAGTGTGATGTGGATCAGAATGGAGTGTGATGTGGATCAGAATGGAGTGTGATGTGGATCAGAATGGAGTGTGATGTGGATCAGCACAGAATGGAGTGTGTGTAGAGCAGCAGACAGAGAGGGAGCAGGAAAGACCCTTTTTAAAAGGCCCCCTAATTTGCCCATCAATTAATTAGCACATCCAGGTGTGTGTGTGAGATATGTCATTGTGTCCCGAGGTGGATGTTATATTAGTTTTTGTTTGGGAGTGTGTGTGTGTGATATGTCATTGTCTCCTGAGGTGGATGTTATATTAGTGTTTTTGTGGGAGTGTGTGTGTGTGTGTGTGTGTGTGTGTGTGTGATATCTCATTGCCTCTTGAGGTGGATGTTATAAAAGTGTTTGTGTGGAAGTGTGTGTGTGTGTGAGGGGGGTATTCTTCTTTTGTCTTTGGGGCTGAGCATCTGTTTCATAAGTGTGTTTTATTGGTGTGTGTGCGTGTGTGTGTGGGTGCACATGCTCTTCCAGCCTATTTCTAACTGTGTTTGTGTGTGCTGGTGTGTGTGGGGAGTTGTGTCTATAAATACTTCCTCTGCTGGGTTTTCTTATGTGTTTGTGTGAATATCTCTCTCTAGATGGTGCATGTGTATATATATATATATATGTGTGTGTGTGTGTGTGTGTATGTGCGCTGGCTTTTGGATGGTGCTAGAGCTGAAAGATTCAGTATCCCCCCCTCCCCTCCCCTCTCTCTCTCTCTCACACACACACACACACACTCAGACGCAGATGCTAACACCAGCTTGAAGTGATGGACACTACACAAGATGGATGTTGCCACAAGGGTCGTCACCTTGGCAACAGACACAGCAACGGCTTTCACTATATAGACCGTCAAACACACATGAGCAAGAACACACACACATATATACACACACACACACACACACACACACATACACCCATACACACATGAGCAAGCACAAGCATGAACAGACACACACACCCATACACACATGCTTGCACACACACACACACACACACACACACACACACAAACATATACACCCATGCTTGCACACACATACACACATGCTTGCACACACACACAAACACACACCCATCCTTGCACACACACACATACATGCACACATACACAGGCGGAATACGCTCAGAATGTGTTTCATTTTGTTTCCTAGATAATGGATTAGAGGCTGATTATGTGACAGAAGAAAAGGTGGCGTTACACAGAGTGTTTGTGGGAAGATATCAACACAACAGTGGAGCACATTTGAGAGAAGTGGGGAGAGGGAGAGAGAGA
>PYXC01002158.1:92500-115000 GCA_015244755.2 Tenualosa ilisha
GATGTATTCTTTATCCTGGCTACAGTGTTCAAACTCCTACTGAAACCAGTTGTCAGTACCTTGACAATGGTGCCTGAACAGTTAAATAAACAAAAGATGGCACTCGAATTAGCTATCTAGTTAGGTTGTCCGAAATGGAGTTGTAATGTACACCAGTGTCCAAAAGTCTTGCCAATACATGCGGATATGTTATGTTGTAAAAACCTATAAGAACCAGCGTTGATAATCAAGACTTGCATTGACTGACAATGTGATAAACAGGGTGATCAACACCTGATACGACTGGAAAATCTCCCCAACCATTTGTGATGTGCTTTTCCCAATTCTAAGCTACCGTGAGAACAGAAGCGACCAGATTTCTGCTCCACTACGTGGAGGAAGCAGGGGGAATTCAACAACAACATCAAATAAGCACTATAAAGCAGCTTCTGTATCAGTCCTGCCTGAGAGTTACTTTTGGTGGAAATACATTTGGCACTCTGGAGGGGGCAAATGCCATAGACACAGACAGCGGGCCTGGCTACACCTCCAAAAGGCGAGGGTGGGGTTGCCGTGGCGAGGGTGGTGTTGCCGTGGTGGACAGTGAGTGGAGAAGCACTAATTCTAGAGGATTCCTCAGGGCCTATTTGCTCATTGTCTCTACATGCCCTAGCTTTCCTCTACTCTACTCTACCTCTACGTCACCTAAAACTCGCAGGATCAAGTCAACAGTCAGCCTTATTTCTTTGATATCCTCAGGTCTGTGACCTTGTTCAAAGTTTGAGTCCAACCTTTCCAGCATTGCCAGCACATTCAGGGTCAGAGGACATTTGATTAATGCCGGGAGGATAAAAGCCAGATTTTAAATATATCAAACACACTCACTTCTCTTCCAGTGGTGGCATTAAGAAAAATATAGACTGGAGAACTGAGGAACTTGGAATGGAGAACTGAGGAACTTGGGGCCAAAATATCTGATGCAGCCTGCAGAGCAAAATGAATTACACCCCCCCTGTGCTAGCCTTGATAACATTTGAAAGGGGACAGGATAGATGAATGTGCTAGCCTTGATAACATTTGAAAGGGGACAGGATAGATGAATGTGCTAGCCTTGATAACATTTGAAAGGGGACAGGATAGATGAATGGGATAGATGAATGGGGTATTGCCTTGTTCCCTAATGTTAAAATACTGTACATTCAGCTTTTGATTTATCAACAATATGCTCAATGCAATTTTACCAGCCCAATTACAACCTTATATTTAGGCAGGGATTGACTCTCTAAGATGCATCCAACCATTGGGGGAGGCTGATAAGGCTGATATTTTGGGCTTGTTCTAGGCTTGTTCTAGACTTTTGGTCATCTATTTGGTCATCCATTTGCAAACCTTTTAGCGCAGCCATGCATAGTGATGGAGTGGAAATATGGGTGTGTGGTGTGTGTGTTCATCTTGGTGGGTGGTGGGTGTGTGGTGTGTGTGTTCATCTTGGTGGGTGGTGGGTGTGTGGTGTGTGTGTTCATCTTGGTGGGTGGTGGGTGTGTGGTGTGTGTGTTCATCTTGGTGGGTGGTGGGTGTGTGGTGTGTGTGTTCATCTTGGTGGGTGGTGGGTGTTAATCCTGGTGGGTGCATTTGTGTAAATCTGAAATGCCAAATAGAAACAATACACTATTTTATGTCTGTATCTACACATCCTTCTTGAATAAAAATAATATTTTAAAAATGAATGGCATACACTGGGGCATGTGTTCAGAACCCATTCGACACACAAACACACACACACACACACTCTCACTCACTATCCACTCAGTAGTGCTTGAGCAGCACAAACTGGCAGTGTTTCATGTCTGCCCTAAGGCACAGTGTTGGGCTTTAGCCCTCAGAATACACACACACACACACACACACACACACACACACACACACACACACACACACAGTGTTGCAGCCATAAACATGCACTAAAGGACTGCTGGGATTGTTTGTGTGTTTATGCTTCTGTGTGTGTGTGTTACGGATAGGCCTCAGCCCAAACACACACACTCTGGGACGAGAGGAAAGTGCTGCTGGCTTTAATCTACACTGCAATAATCTACACTGCAGCCATTCCATTATTTACAATCAATACATAATTATGGCCTCACGGAGTGGGGTTGAGAATTTTATTTATATGGCCTGATTTCTGCACTCTCAGGATGGTGTGTGTGTGTGTGTGTGTGTATGTATGGGGTAGATGTGTGTGTGTGTGTGTGTGCGTGTGTGCATGGGGTAGATGTGTGTGTGTGTGTGTGTGTGTGTGTGTGTGCATGGGGTAGGTGTGTGTGTGTGTGTGTGTGTGTGTGTGTGCATGGGGTAGGTGTGTGTGTGTGTGTGTGTGTGTGTGTGTGTGCATGGGGTAGATGTATGTGTGTGTTTGTGTGTGTGTGTGCATGGGGTAGATGTGTGTGTGTGTGTGTGTGTGTGTGTGTGTGTGTGTGTGTGTGTGCATAGGGTAGGTGTGTGTGTGGGGGTGCATGGGGTAGGGGTGTGTGTGTGTGTGTGTTTGTGTGTGTGCATGGGGTAGGGGTGTGTGTAAATGGGCTGGGATAAGTGTGTTTGTGTGATGGTGGTGGTGGTGGCATAAGTGTGTGTGTGTGTGTGTGGGTGGGTCATGTAAAGAGTAGGGTAAACACCCATATCCACAAACACACAAAATAAAATCACACACACACACACTCTCCCACAAAGGCATAGATAAGCCCATTCATGCAACCATGCACAAACACACACACACACACACAAACACACACACACACACAGACACACACAGGGAAGCACAGCCTGTCTGTCAGTTTCACTCTCATTCATCTGCCAGTCTGAAGGCAATCCAGTCGATAGGTTATCAGTCAGATGCTAACACACACACACGCACACGCACACACACACACACGCACACACACAGTGATGTTTGTGCCAATCAGTCTACTCTCCCTGCAGCCACACTTAGTGATCCTGCACCTGTAAACTCAGGTGTTCATTTTACCTTTCTTCTCTCCAAGCCTCAGGAGCTGGAGTGTCAAGTGTGTGTGTGTGTCTGTGTGTGTATGTGTCTGTGAGGAGTGTGTGCATGTGTGTCTGTAAAAAATGTGTGTGTGTCTCTATGTCTGTCAAGAATGTGTGTGTGTGTGAGCTTTCAATAGCTCTAACCATGGCTGCAAGGAGGCCCACAGAAAAACATCTTCATACACACACACACACACGTCACACCTGCACAGAGAGAGATTTATCAGTAAACCTACACACACACACACACACATGCACTTCACACCTGCCCAGAAAGAGATCCACTATCAAAAACAAACAAACAAACACACACACACTCGTCACCAGTGCATGAACTCTGCGGGGAAATTCCCCGAAGTGGTTCAGTAGTTTAACTCATTACTGTGCAGAGAGGAAACTGAACTAAGAGAGACAGAGTTAACACAGAGGTGTGTGTGTGTGTGTGTGTGTGTGTGTGTGTGTGTGTGTGTGTGTGAGAGAGAGATGCAGTTCTATGTTCCAATCCATTATAATCCCTGCTCCAGACATACAGCAGAACGTGTGTGTGTGTGTGTGTGTGTGTGTGTGTGAGAGAGAGAGAGATGCAGTTCTATGTTCCAATCCATTATAATCCCTGCTCCAGACATACAGCAGGGCTTTGCAGGAGTTTGTGTTTCTATCTTCTAGATCTGTTACAATTCATTATAATCCTTGCTCTAGCCATACAGCAGAACGTGTGTGTGTGTGTGTGTGTGTGTGTGTGTGTGTGTGTGTGTGTGTGAGGGTCCCTGTTTCATCCATACCACAGGACATCTGTTTGACCTGCCACCAAGGACCCGTAAAACATCCACACTGTCCAATAAAATAATCCATACTGCTATGCCCCCCCCCTCTCACACACACACCACACACACACAAGCTCTCAGTGTGTGTCAATCAATCAATAGCTCCAGTGGAGCAGTGTTAAAGGCAGCAGCAAAAACAGAGGCAAGAAGGAGAGCTTTTAGCCTGTCCACACACACACTCACACACACACACACCTATGCATGCATGCATGCACACGCTATAACATACAGAACAGAGGGCAGCTTTCAGAGGGCATAAGAAGACAGTGAGGTGATGTGTGTGTGTGTGTGTACATGTGAGGTGGGGTGAGGAGGGTGAGGAGGGGTGAGGTGGGGTGAGGTGGGGTGAGGAGGGGTGAGGTGGGGTCAGGAGGGGTGAGGAGGGGTGAGGTGGGGTGAGGAGGGGTGAGGTGGGGTCAGGAGGGGTCAGGAGGGGTGAGGAGGGGTGAGGTGGGGTGAGGTGGGGTGAGGTGAGGTGGGGTGAGGAGGGGTGAGGTGGGGTCAGGAGGGGTGCGGAGGGGTGAGGAGGGGTGAGGAGGGGTGAGGTGGGGTGAGGTGGGGTCAGGAGGGGTGCGGAGGAGTGAGGAGGGGTGAGGTGGGGTGAGGTGGGGTGAGGAGAAGTGCGGAGGGATGAGGTGGGGTGCGGAGGGGTGAGGTGGGGGCCTGCAGTCCAGTCATGCCGCTGATGGTTGAGGCCACATTTGTTTCCTTCCAATAAAAACTGTTTCTCATTTCCATGAGGTGCCCAGACAACATGCAGTTGGACCTCTGCTAGTGCCATTTTTGCAAAAAAAAAACAATAGAAAAAAACATTTAGTTTCTCATAGAGAGTTTTTTGCTCATAGGACTGTATGCACAGGTTGCTCGCACTACATTAGCCGCTGCATTAGCATAGGCTGCTAGCACGACATTAGCTGCCACTGCATTAGCACAGGTTGCTAGCACTTCATTAACTGTTGCATTAGCACAGGCTGCTAGCACTAGCCACTGCATTACCACAGGCCACTAGCACTACATTAGTCGTTGCATTACCACAGGCCACTAGCACTATATTAGCCGCTGCATTAGCACAAGCCACTAGCAAAGCTGATGACCCCAGTTTTCTGGGGACAGTCCCCACTATCGGTAGTGTATCCCAGATAAATATAAAAAAACTTCTTCCTCAATTTCTGAATCTAAAACAATACAAAATGTAATGATACTGACAGAAATAGGAATGTCTACATTAATCTACATTAGCTACTGCATTAGCGCAGGCTGCTAGCGCTACATCGGCCGCTGCATTAGCACAGGCAATTAGCACTACATTAGCCACTGCATTAGCAGGAGCAGGAACATCACAGTGGATCCACAGACCTATGTATGCATTAGACTGTGTGTGGCTATAGAGGTCGTGATGACCATGTTCAGATGTATGAGGTGTGTGTTCCCTTCCTGACTAATGGTTCACATCTCAGAAGGAGGACACACACACACACACACACACACAGTTGCTTTCCTACATATAAGTGGGAACTTGAGTGCAGCTTGAGTCCTGAGAGCTGCAGGTTGTTGGACTCCTCCAGTTCCTTAAGCCTGTGTGTGTATGTCTGTGTGAGTGAGTGTGTGTGTGTGAGTGAGTGAGTGAGTGTGTGTGTGTGTGTGTGTGTGTGTGTGTGTTTGTGTGAGTGTGTGTGTTTGTGTGTGTGTGTTTGTGTGAGTGAGTGTGACCCCAACCTGGCAGCACAAATTGTTTGTCACACTTTTTTAAATGACAGAACAGTGCTCTAGAAGAAAGAGATGGCGACTACCTTACTGAACAACAGACCAAAGTGGTGTGTGTGTGATAAATGGCAGTACACACACACACTCTCATGGGGATTGGCCATTAATGCTTGACTCTAGACCAATCATCTTTCTCCCTTTTCAACCTCCATCTCATTTTTGTGTCTGAATCTGAGTGGACATGATTCAGGGCCTCTAAACTTTTGATGCCCGTGCGTGCGTGCGTGCGTGCGTGCGTGCGTGCGCGCGTGCGCATGTGCGCATGTGCGCATGTGTGTTTGTCAGAGCCAGATTTTTTTAATCTACAGGAATTTCAATACTCAATTTAGTTGCTGTCTCTGACTCTAGCCTGTGTGTGTGTGTGTGTGTGTGTGTGTGTGTGTGTGTGTGTGTGTGTGTGTGTGTGTGTGTGTGTGGTGTGTGTGTGTGTGTGTGTGTGTGTGTGTGTGTGTATTTGAGAGGGTTAACCTGCCATGTTTCATCCTCAGGAACTTTAGTACTCCATTTACTTGCTGTCTCTGACTCGCAAGCCTGTGTGTGTCTGTGTGTGTAGCCTATTTGTTTGACGGTGGAACTATTCCATTTAGTTGCTGTCTCTGACTCGCATGTCTGTGTGTGTAGCCTATTTGTTTGACGGTGGGACTATTCCATTTAGTTGCTGTCTCTGACTCGCAAGCCTGTGTGTGTAGCCTATTTGTTTGACGGTGGGACTATTCCATTTAGTTGCTGTCTCTGACTCGCTAGCCTTCGGCTACACACTCATTTTGAACACTGGAGTGTGGGTGAGCACATGCAAACTGGCATACATACGTTTGCACACACACACGCACACACACACACACACACACTATATGCATATACATGCACACACGTAGGCTTAGTGTGAAGAACATTTTGTGTTTATTATTAAAAGAAAGAAAAAAAGCCAAACAAAAAGCAAAACTTTAAAGCAAAAATCAAGGTTTCAAAATGAAATGTGATCTGAAATCCACCCCTTCTGCTCGTATAGATCCGGGCCATCATCTTCTGCTCGTATAGATCCGGGCCAACATCTTCTGCTCGTATAGACCCGGGCCATCATCTTCTGCTCGTATAGATCTGAGCCATACCATCATCTGCAGTTGAGTTTGCAGCCAAAACCTCTTGATTCGCAAAAGATTTTGATGTTCAAAACTTTTTGATCCACAAAAATTTTGACCTGGAAATACCAAATAACCAATAACCAATAACCAATAACCAATAACAACCACTTGAAGTTGCAAGCAAAACTTTTTTGATTCACAAAAGATTTAAAGGTGCAAAACCTCTGGAGCTCCAAACACAACTTTTCAAACTCAATTTTTCTGTTTGTTTTTTCCTTTGCTTAAATAACAAAGACACAAAATGATCTCCTTACTTAGTCCCCACCTCCACCCACACATTGCATACACACACACACACACACACACACACAGGCTTAATCCCCTCTCTCTGTCTTTAATACACATTGTGTGTGTGTGTGTGTGTGTGTGTCGGGGGGAGTGCTTGTGTGAGTATGTATGTGTTAGAGAATGTGTGTGTGTGTTTGTGGAGGGTAATGAGATGCGTCCAGACAGTCAGGCGCTGGCAGGAGAGACAACAAGCAGAAACGGGTGGGGAAGGAGTCACCTCATTCTGTGTGTGTGTGTGTGTGTGTGTGTGTGTGTGTGTGTGTGTGTGTGTGTGTGTGTAGTGTTGTGTGTGTATATATACATGTATATGTGTGTGTGTGTGGTGATGGTGGTAGTGGTTGTCATGATTCTGTGTAAGTAGACTGTAGTAAGTAGACTAGACTAACAGACACACACACACACACACACACAATCACACACTCAGCAATTAACTCAGGATTAGGATTTAGACACATACCTGCTCATGACTCTTAGGGCTGAGTCGTCTATAGTGAGTGTGTGTGTGTGTGTGTGTGTGTGTGTGTGTGTGTGTGTATTTGTGTGTGAGGTCATCATGCTGTGTTTTATGGTGCTGGTCATCTTGGCAATAAGCCAGAGGGAGCATTTTACAGGCTAAAAGGGGTCTATCTCCTTCATCTTTATGCGCCTTCACGATCTCGCACACACACACACACACACACGCACACACACACACACACACACACACACACACACACACACACCGAGAAAGCAGACATCTCAATACCACCTCAAGGACCCAAAGACGATGTCCCTCTTTCCTAATGGCTGAACCCAAAGACACACATACATGCATGCATACACACACACATGCACACACACACACACACACACACAGCTCAGTTATGTCTGTTTCATTAAAGCATCCTGGAACACAACATTTAGAGACCACTCACTCATGAGAGCTATTCCTGCTGAGACAAGCAGGGGTGTAGTGGGCGTGGCCCTCACTTCCTCTCGGAACTGACCATTTATGTGGCTGTTTCTCACTCCTAAACGTTAGGCATTCATTTAGAACATGACATCAGATACCCCCCCTAAAAAATACTCACTACGCTTCTGAAGACAACAGTATGCTTTTGTGTGTGTGTGTGTGTGTGTGTGTGTGTGTGTGTGTGTTTGAATATGAGTGTGTGTGTTTGAATGTGAGTGTGATTCTCTCCTTATTTAAGGTGCCTTTTGAAGTCAATAAACTCATTGGATCATTGCCTCTCCTTTCCTCTCTTTGTTTGAATGTGTGTGTGAGAGAGTGTGTGTGTGTGTGTGTGTGTGTGTGTGGTGTGTTTGAATGTGAGTGTGAATAAACTGTCCTCTCGTCTCCCAACTCTGTAAGTGTGTGTTTGAATGTGGGTGTGTGTGTAGTGCGTTTGAGTGTGTGTGAATAAAGTCTCCTCTCCCAACTCTCTCTCTGTTAGTGTGTGTGTGTGTGTGTGTGTGTGTGTGTGTGAGTGTGTATGTGGTGTGTGTGAATAAATTCTCTGTTTTACTTGAGCTGCACCATAATAGCATGCTGACAGTGGTTACCACGGCAATGGGTTCAGCTAAGGAGCCACCTACTCCTGTTCTTATTCTCCTCCCTTTCCTCTCTTCCTCCCTCTCTTACCTCTTTCTCTCTCTCCCTCCCTTCACTCCACCTCACTCTACATCTCTTCTTACCCTTTCTCTCTCCTTCCACTCTGTCTTTCTCATCTCTCTTCCCATCATTTCCATTCCTCTCTTTTTTTCTCTCTCCCTCTCTGAGATCCCTCTCTTTCTGACTTCATCCACTCCACTCTTGGATCCCTCCATCTCCCTATCTTTCTCTCACACACACACACACACACACACACACACACACAGTCACACACAGAGCCGTCTGGCCCGTGTGTGGTGTCCTTGCTGCTTGTAGGATGAGGGACAGATGGGAGTCGTGTGTAAATCTGCACGTTTATCCTTTTTTAATGCGGCGCAGATCAACAGATAACTTCCTCTCTTTCACATCCTCTCTCTTCTCCTCTTTCGTTTCCGCCTTCTCTCCTCTCCTCTCTCTTCTCCATCCCTCCCTCTCTCGGCTGTGTACTTGCGAAAAAGCTGGAGAGCTGTTGAGACTCACAGCCACAAGTACAGGGAGGCCGTCTGGAGACTCTGAGTCACTGCAACAGAGAGAGAGAGAGAGAAAGTACAGACATACAGAGGACTATACCCACCTATGCATGCTGGGCTGAATTAGGACAATACAACTAATCAACACAGGAAAAAGAGACATGAGATTCTTTAAAAATCTAAGGGCAAGTGATCATTTGCAAGTGACAAATTATTTTGTTTTCAAGCCCTTCGAGTCCAAAAGCAGGTCTCCTCACCCAGCTGGTCTTGAGGCTCGCACAAACCTCATATACAGCAAGTCTCATAACTACCCAGACGGAAGAAACTAACATCAACAACCAGCCTCAGGATCTTGCCATCAGTGCTCAAACAATTTGGCCCAACTAAGTAATACACATGGAAAAAACTACTTCCCATATTGTCCTGAAACAACAAAATCAATGTAAATGCATGTAAATGCTATTTGGCCCGAAACAGAAAGTGCACTGTGGCAGACCACCTCTCCACAGCTACTAATTCCAGCCACAGAAAACCCCTGAGCAGATTCAGATTCAGAAAACGGCAGAGACAAAGATGGTGGGTGGGGCTGAGAGGATGTACAGAGGAAAAAAGTGTGCCAGAGAGAGAGGGAGAGTGTGTGTGTGTGTGTGTGTGTGTGTGTGTGTGTGTGGTAGTGCTAGGAGGGAGGGTGTGGTGATGCTGGTGAGAGTGTGTCTTATGTCTGTGTCTGTGTGTGTGTGTGATGGTAGGGACAGTGATTCGGGGCCCTGTGCGGTCCAGTCAGCACTTTTCTCCTTTTGGTCGACAAAAGAGTCATTTTCATTTAGCAAGTCATTTACTGGAGTGTGTGTGTGTGTGTGAGAGAGAGACAGAGACAGGGAGAGAGATTGTTTCAGTGCATGTGTAACGCAGCCAGCTGATCGACCAATGGCGCAGTAAGTACGTTAGTAAACATCCCTCCCTATACCTTAAGAGATGTAAACATCCCTCCCTATACCTTAAGAGATGTAAACATACCTCCCTATACCTTAAGAGATGTAAACATACCTCCCTATACCTTAAGAGATGTAAACATACCTCCCTATACCTTAAGAGGTGTAAACATCCCTCCCTATACCTTAAGAGATGTAAACATCCCTCCCTATGTAAACATCCCGCCCTATACCTTAAGAGGTGTAAACATCCCTCCCTATACCTTAAGAGATGTGCTGGTGAGTGAAACAAGTGCCCTGGAGTTCTAACTCACCCGAAGAGACGTGCTAATGCGTTAAACTAGTGCCCTAGGATTTTAGCTCACTGTAAGAGACGTGCTAGTGCTTGAAACTAGTGCCCTAGGATTTTAGCTCACTTGCTAGTGCACTCAACTCCCAGTCCATGGTGCTGTGAGATGGAGGTTTGAGGTTCAATTAGATGCTTAATTGTGAAGACATCAGTGATGTGCTGTCAGGGTGCGCAAGGCAGCAGTGCCTACGCTGGCAGAGCCAGACAATTAGAAACCATGTCCTGAAAAAACATATTGAACTCATAGAAATACTAGTGCTGTCAGTGTTAATGCAAGAATTTTAACCTTTTTTTTAACACAAATAAATCTTGCAGACGCATATGTCACACCACCCACACACTACCCACACACTACCCACACACTACCCATACACCACCCACACACCACCCACACACCACCCACACACCACCCACACACTACCCACACACTACCCACACACTACCCACACACCACCCACACACCACCCACACACCACCCACACACCACCCACACACCACCCACACACTACCCACACCGTGCCCTCCTCATTTTCTTTGCTTACACACACTGCAAGGACTGTGATTGGTCGAGTTCGTCCACTCGCTTTGTTTTGTTTGCCGGTGTGTTTCAGAAGCCCACTGAAGGTGCTTTTAGTGACATCCTATTCCACTGCATAGACTTTGTACATAATTTCAGACATCATTTTGAATTACTTGATTGTACTGTGCCTATCTTTCGATAATGTCTTAAGTCCAGCGCTTCCTGTTTTCCTTTTGCTGCTTTTAAGAAACTAGAAAGTGGATAGATAATAACTCATACAATTAAAGTCCCATTTTTATTGACAAACTATTATGCTGGTTCTTGCCTCCAGTAAACCCTGTAGTTTAATCAGAGGCGTCTGAAGCACAGGGAGATGCATCGCAGATAGCCATATATATATATATATAGCCATATCAGAAGTGCCAGTTGCTCTGTTGTGAAGCATCGGTTGTAGCTCCAAAGCTTGGGAGATGCCATGTTTTGTGATTGACCAGTTCTTAGGCAATCCTGAGTCACGTTGTTTGGCCAGGGGAGGACACAGAGGATGAGGACGCATCACCTCTCTACCTAAGCTCCACGTCAGGCTTGCATGGGAAATTACAGGGTGGTAGAAACAGAGCTTCCATGACTTCTCCAAACACTAAGAGCTGCATCAGAACCAACATGGCAGGCTTCCGTTTTATTTAGACACAATTATTATTTTCAGGTTTCAAGTTCTGATGGAAATCACTGTGTACTTGCCAGCTCGCCTCCTACTGGTACCCCCTTACACATTTGAGTGTGTTTGTTCAGCCTAATGTGTTCTATTCTGACAATAAAATTGAACATCAACTTTGTTTAGTGATTTTGCCATTTGACTTCTTTATGTCGACCTCAGCCTCAGGCTTTGCCTGTGTCAGCAAAGCGTCAGACTGGAACCACTTCAGTCTGAGAGATCTCTAGTGGCAGACCTGGTTTTGCCTGACCAGGAACCACTTCAGTCTGAGAGATCTCTAGTGCCAGACCTGGTTTTGCCTGACCAGGAACTACCTCAGTCTGAGAGATCTCTAGTGGCAGACCTGGTTTTGCCTGACCAGGAACCACTTCAGTCTGAAAGATCTCTAGTGGCAGACCTGGTTTTGCCTGACCAGGAACTACCTCAGTCTGAGAGATCTCTAGTGGCAGACCTGGTTTTGCCTGACCAGGAACTACCTCAGTCTTAGAGATCTCTAGTGGCAGACCTGGTTTTGCCTGACCAGGAACTACCTCAGTCTGAGAGATCTCTAGTGGCAGACCTGGTTTTGCCTGACCAGGAACTACCTCAGTCTGAGAGATCTCTAGTGGCAGACCTGGTTTTGCCTGACCAGGAACTACCTCAGTCTGAGAGATCTCTAGTGGCAGACCTGGTTTTGCCTGACCAGGAACTACCTCAGTCTTAGAGATCTCTAGTGGCAGACCTGGTTTTGCCTGACCAGGAACTACCTCAGTCTGAGAGATCTCTAGTGGCAGACCTGGTTTTGCCTGACCAGAAACTACCTCAGTCTGAGAGATCTCTAGTGGCAGACCTGGTGGAAAAATTGAAGCTGACTATAATTATTGGTCAAAGCTCCCACTTACACTTATTGTACGAACTGCATCAGTGAAAATTAAAACCTTGCCTCAAATCAACTATTTATTCTCTGTGGTCCCCACTACACCCACAGATACTGTAACTAGTTCAGAAAACTCCATTAAAACTCCATTGCATTGCCAAGCGCTGGCAATTGTGATGTGGTATGTAGGTCTCCAGTAGCACTAAATGTGGTGCAGTGCCACCTGATGAGAGTCATCATTGGAGAACCCCTGGGCCACTTGAGACCCGGTGGACATGTAGCCCCTGTAGACTCATGGCACATTGTAATGTTTGGTCTCTGGGGATCGTTCCCTCCCTGCACTTGCCCCGCGGAACACCAGTTTGCCCCGTGCACTTGCCCCGCTGAACACCAGTTTGCCCCGTGCACTTGCCCCCCTGGAACTAGAGTTTGTTGGGTTTGTTGCCTCCCCTGGAACACGGCTTTGTTGGGTGGAATAACTCAAGGACCACAGGGCCCAAGCCAACAACATTTTAGTGTGTCAAGGAGCCCCAACACAACACCTATTGTGGTGTAGTGCCACCTGGTAAGAATGGAAAAATCTGAGATTTTCTTTGTAAAGAAATTTTGGTTAGCGACCCCTACCACACAGGCTCATAGGACCCAGGGAATAGGTTGATTGGACTCAGCTAACAAAATTGAAGTAGAACATGGGTCTCAAAGGAGCCCTCAACCACTCATCTGTGGTGTAGCATAACCAAAGAAGGAAAAGACGGGAAGGGATTTTCCTTGTAAAGAGAGTTTTGAGAGAAGAAAGAGAGTTTTGTCAGATTATTTTACACAGCTGCAAACTTTACCAGACACATGGAAGCTTTTCCCAAAGGACAAAATATTACTGGCAGTGCTCTGATTTGATGCTTGCCCTCTGCATGGTGTGTGTGTGTGTGTGTGTGTGTGTGTGTGTTTGTCACCGCATGGTGAGGATGGATGCTCTTCATGGTGTGTGTGTGCGTGTGTGTGTGTGTGTGTGTGTTGGTCACCTCATGGTGAGGATAGATGCTTGTCATGGTGTGTGTGTGTGTGTGTGTGTGTGTGTGTGTGTGTGTGTGTGTGTGTGTTGGTCACCTCATGGTTAGGATGGATGCTCTTCTTTGTTGTCTATTATTGGCTGTTTCTCATTTCCAGCTCATGTCAGACAGAGCTGCTCTGGTTTGTGATGTGTTCATTGTTTTTGGCATATGCATAGACATGTGTTTTTGTTTGTATATTTGTGTGTGTGTGTGTGTGTGTGTGTGACAGAGAGAGTGTGTGTGATACAGCACGTGTCTCACACAAAGACTCGTAGTCCATGTGGGTTTACCATGCTTTGTGTTGGGACTCGTAACTGGGACACTCATTCTTACTTGTGTTTTTTCTGTGTGTGTGTGTGTGTGTGTATGTATGGTGGTGGTGGTGTTTCTCTGCAGCTAGAGAGCAATTGCTTAAGTGATTGTTGAAGTGAACAAAAGGCCTGGCGAGAGAGATGCACGTGTGAGTGTGTGTGTGTGTGTCTGTGTGTGTGTGTGTGCAGTTTGGTTTGATTTGTTCATCCATCCATCTCATTCTCCTCCAATACTTCAGACCATCAATCTCTCTAATCTGTTTGTAGGGTGTGTGTGTGTGTGTGTGTGTGTGTGTGTGTGTGTGTGTGAGTGTGTGTGTGTGTACGTGCACACATGTGCATAGACTCCTGAGCCCTCCTCCTTCTTCTGCTCCTCTCACACACTGTCAGCATACTCATCGACACACAAACACACACACACACACACACACACACACACACACACAGACAGGCAGGCGCAAGCAGAAAGCTCTTCAGATGAGATGCATGGAGTGTGCTCTCCTGGCAGATCCTAATGATCCAAACACACTCCAGTTAATTTCTATCAATGAAACGCCCATTATGGGCCAGTCAAGTCAACAGACATACACACAAACACACACACACACACACACACACACACACACACACTTACTCACTCACTAGTCAGTCAAATCAATGACATCCACTGATTGTGTTTGTGGATCCCAAAGGGACTCCTGATTCTCTGTGTATGAGTGTGTGAGGCGGGGACAGTCCCAAAGGGACTCCTGATTCTCTGTGTATGAGTGTGTGAGGCCGGGACAGTCCCAAAGGGACTCCTGATTCTCTGTGTATGAGTGTGTGAGGCGGGGACAGTCCCAAAGGGACTCCTGATTCTCTGTGTATGAGTGTGTGAGGCCGGGACAGTCCCAGTTTTGACTTGCATTGGAGTGTTTTCTTTTCTTTCTTTTTCAATTTGGTGCAGGGATTAGGGGGTGCTTAGGAGTTGAGAGGGGCGGTGGGACAGGCTATGGGGTGGTTGAAGGAAGGTTTTGGATAAGTTCAATGTGTTAGGGGTGTGTCTGCATGTGTGTGTAAGTAAATGCTGAATTAATGTTGGGCCAGAGAGATGTAAGCTCAACTGCATCACACAACATGACAATCTTGTTGTATGTTTGAGTGGATATGATATAATGATGTGCCTTCTCTAATATGTACTAATATGCATTAGAAGAAGTAGGCGAGCAGGGTGAACACCTGTATTTGCATTCACCCTACATAATCACAGATGGATGTCTCCTCATTCACCCTACATAATCACAGATGGATGTCTCCTCATTCACCCTACATAATCACAGATGGATGTCTCCTCATTCACCCTACATAATCACAGATGGATGTCTCCTCATTCACCCTACATAATCACAGATGGATGTCTCCTCATTCACCCTACATAATCACAGATGGATGTCTCCTCATTCACCCTACATAATCACAGATGGATGTCTCATCATTCACTCTAAATAATCACAGATGCATATCTCCTCATTCACCCTACATAATCACAGATGGATGTCTCCTCTAGTATTTGCACTAAAAGGAGCAAGACATCCAACAAAATTCCTGCAGAGGCATCCACACACACGCCTCGCTTGCCCTAGTCTATCATGTTGGTCTTGGTACTGGTGGGTGTATGATGTGTGCCTCCTAATGTGTAGTGCATTTAAAAGAAAGTGAGGCGTGTTCTGTAATATCAGGTACAGGTGTGTAGGTGTGTGTGTGTGTGTGTGTGTGTGTGTGTGTGTGTGTGTGTGTGTTGGGGGGGGGGGGGGGGGCGTGTAAGGGGACCCTGAAAGTACAAATACCAGCTCCATGGCACCAACCAATGCCGGTCACACCGGACAACCAGACAGGACTGGGCTGCCCAAGCCATCCCAGAGGCTCAGGTAGAAGAAGAATAGGTGATAGAATAGAATAGGTGATGTAGAGAAGGCAAAGTGAGTGAAAGAGAGAGAGAGAGAGAAAAAATGTTCCAGCTTCCATCCCCCTTCCAAATATATACGGATATGTATTAACAGATAAGGAGGGATATGTGGGTGTGAAGTTAGGTCTGGATCTCAGGCACAGAGGGTCATGTCTGTAAGTAGGTGATGAAAGATGACTAAGGGGAGAGTGTATCCTGAGTGTTGTTTAAGTTGGGAGTGAATGGGTTGTCCAATGATATCTAATCAGTTAACAGGGTAATGGGTAATGTGTACAGTGTTTCTTGATTTCCAGTTCATGAGGATTGTTTTCTTGGTGATAGTTAGCGCTACTAGCAGGATTTTATTGTTTGTGGTGTCTAGAGAGGTTGCAGATGCATCTCCTCGTATGCTTAGGGAAGGGGGGGGGTCTTGTAGGAAAAGTAGAATATCATCGGCGTAGAGGCAAAATGTATGATGCAAGTTTAGAATTTGAACTCCCTTGATGAGGGGATTCTGTCAGATTGCGGCGGCTAATGGTTCAGTAATGATCCTTGTCTAGTCCCCTGGTGCAAAGTGAAACTATGTGATGTTAGTCCATAGGTGATCACTTGATCACTATGGCTGAAGGTGACGTAAAGAATTTTAATCCAATTAATGAATGATTCCCCAAAACCAAACCTAATGTGGAAAACAGGAACTTCCAGTTGACCCTATCAAAAGCTTTCTCTGCATCCAGAGTTATAGTATTTTCTTGTGTGGTTGAGGAGTAGTACATAATGTTAAATAGCCTGCAGGCATGGGAGGATGAGATTTTACCTTTAATGAAGCCAGTTTGGTTCAGGTAGATAATGGATTGGGTGACCTCTTCTAGACTATGGGCCAATTATGGATTGGGTGACCTCTTCTAGACTATGGGCCAATTATGGATGGGGTGACCTCTTCTAGACTATGGGCCAATAGATGGGGTGACCTCTTCTAGACTATGGGCCAATTATGGATGGGGTGACCTCTTCTAGACTATGGGCCAATTATGGATGGGGTGACCTCTTCTAGACTATGGGCCAATAGATGGGGTGACCTCTTCTAGACTATGGGCCAATAATGGATGGGGTGACCTCTTCTAGACTATGGGCCAATTATGGATGGGGTGACCTCTTCTAGACTATGGGCCAATGGATGGGGTGACCTCTTCTGGACTATGGGCCAATGCTTTAGCGATTATTTGATTGTCCACATTGAGTAGGGAGACCAGGCGATAGCTGGATGCCATTATTTGGTCCTTATTGGACTTCGGGAGGAGTGTAATTGTGGCAGTGGTGGAGCTGACTGGAAGTCTAGATTTTTGTTTCCAGGCGCATTGACATCCATCAACACCTTCCCACAATTGTACCAGATACTGATGCACATGTATTCTTGTATGGTTGTATGTATTCTGCTTCTCAAGTGGACAGTGCAACAGTGGGTTGCTGTTTAGTTTTCCGTGATATCAGAGGCCCACTCACACAGCAACCTGTAGTGCTCCACCTGCCAGTCTTATCAGCTGCCCAGCATGCATTACTGTAGGCTTGTAGCCACCGTTCCTTCTCACCAGTTTTCCTGTAACACACCTCACTTGTACCCTTAAGATCTCAATACGTTTCACAGTTGCCCACTGATCTGGACTTGCGCATGTAGTCAAGTAGATTCAACTGCCCACCACTTCTCTGTGTTTCTCAGAACTGCTCATTCCTCTCTGCATCATCAGTGTAGTTTAGCTTTTGTTCACAGGGTGAGGCTCTAGGTGTATAATCTCATTAATCTCTGCATCATCAGTGTAGTTTAGCTTTTGTTCACAGGGTGAGGCTCTAGGTGTATAATCTCATTAATCTCTGCATCATCAGTGTAGTTTAGCTTTTGTTCACAGGGTGAGGCTCTAGGTGTATAATCTCATTAATCTCTGCATCATCAGTGTAGCTTAGCTTTTGTTCACAGGGTGAAGCTCTAGGTGTATAATCTCATTAATCTCTGCATCATCAGTGTAGTTTAGCTTTTGTTCACAGGGTGAGGCTCTAGGTGTATAATCTCATTAATCGCATATTAAACCTTTCCTACATTTTCTCAACAAATCCCTTCTGTGATATTTCCACGCATCCATCACAGTGGTCAAAGTCAATGCCAAGGAAGTGTTTCAGTTGACCCAAAACTTTCTTTTTGAACTTTGCCGTGAGCATTTCCTTCACAACCTTTAGTTCATTCTCATCACTGGCAGCAGCTATAACATCATCCACCCATGTTATCATGATCACCTTTTCATCTCCTCCCTCTCTTGTGTAAACACAGTAATCAGCTGATTCTGTTTAAACCCATTCTCAATCACATATTCATCAAGCATCTTATTCCAATTCCTGCCTGACTGTTTTAATCCATACAGTGACTTAATCAGCTTGTACACCAATTTAATTTTGGTTTTGACCTCGTAACCTCCAGGCTGTTCCATGAAAATCTCGCAACCTATCGGTGCATGTAGATAGACTGTTTTGGTATCCATCTATCGGTGCATGTAGATAGACTGTTTTGGTATCCATCTATCGGTGCATGTAGATAGACTGTTTTGGTATCCATCTATCGGTGCATGTAGATAGACTGTTTTGGTATCCATCTATCGGTGCATGTAGATAGACTGTTTTGGTATCCATCTATCGGTGCATGTAGATAGACTGTTTTGGTATCCATCTGAGCAAAATCAGACTTTCCTGTGCTGCTTTGTGCATCAACACTCCGATACTAGTCAAGTTTGCAGTAGGAGGAAATGTCTCCTCAGAATCAACACCCATCTTTTGACTGTGTCTGTTTGATCCATCAATATCACTCTTAATTACATGCACCTATCTGCTCTCACGGCCTTCTTTCCCTCAGGTAAGCTGGTCAGGGTAAATGTGTCTTTCTGTCTTAATGACTGCATCTCTTGGTCAATTGCATTAATCCACTCTTTGGACTTGGAGAGAGAAGTGTAGAGACATTGTTAGTTGCATCAGGGCCAGTACAAGATGGAAGAGGAAGGGAAAGGTGGGTAAATCACTATCGAGATGAATACTGGCTTGGCGTGTGGACTGCTTTAGCCAGGTGACATTGCAGTCGTTGACAGTGTGGATTGTTTACCCTCTTGCCTAAGTTGTTTCACTATGGGCAAGAGGGCTCTTCTCTGTTCCTGGATGTCTTTGGAGAATTGGACATTTAATCTGAATGACATGCCTTTCAGTTATTTTCCTTTGCTTTTGACCAGTTCTTTGTGTTTCTAATGTTCAAATTTGGCTATTATCAGTTGTGGTTTTTTATAGTCTCTGGAGGTGAGACGATGGACGGTGACGGTGGCTGGGTAGTGGGTGTTAGCTGTCTCTGGTGGGATTTTCAGGGATGATTGCATGAATCTCTGATTACTTTCTCTGGGTCATGGTAAGTATCTGTTGGTGGTGGAATATCTTAAAAAATGAGGTTATCACGTGGGCTGTGACATTGGAGGTCTAGTATCTGTTCTTGCATGATTTTGTTTTCACTGGTGAGCTGAGTTATTTGGTTAGATAGGTTTGGGATGTTTCCTCCGCACTGTTTTCTAGTACGAGTGTGTCAATCTGTGATTGAAAGAATTCAAGGCTGGCTTTTAAAACTTTAATGTCTGCATGGAGCAGTTCAAGTACAGCAAAGTTGTTGTTAAGGGAGGGGAAACAAATTGTCTGGTCCTTGATGAGAGGTAATATCCAGTTTAAACAGAAGAAATAAATCTGAAAGTATTCCTGTAATCCTGTGTTTATGAACATGTTGGAACTCACCCAGAGTCTCACAACAACAATCAACAATCACTGTCATATTGCTGTGCTTTCCAGCGCTTCAAGGACATGTTTCGTTTCACATTAAGCCATCTAAATTCATTCAGAAAACAAATATGATGCACCATGAGTCTGAATTCAATAATACCCTTACCAAATTTCTGTTGTGAGTGGCAGAACCTTGAGCAAGTGACAGACACAGCAAGAGAAAGGGTGGCAGTTGAGACGGGGAGCGGGGGTGAGTGAGAGAATGTGGGTTGGCTATTGTGAGTATTATTAGTAGTATTTCTGCAGATACCCATAGATGAGCTGTCTACCTCATCAGGGTTAGCAGTCATAGGCCACAATAATGAAACTATGATGTAAAGTGTGCTTGTGCATGGCTTATGGAGCCTACAACACATTACATTCCCACTGCGCTTGGTGTGGGTGTCTGAAGTCAGCTAATATGTGTTTGACAGTTCAGTCCTTCTGTAGACTAACTTGAACTTTAGATCTTTTGAGAACTTGAAAATCTGGTCACCCTAGTATGAGTATACGGGTTTGTGCCTGTGTGTGTGTATGTGAGTATATGTGTACTTGTATGTCTGTGAGAATAGCTGTGTGTGTGTGTGTGTGTGTGTGTGTGTGTGTGTTGTAAGGCCAGCATGGCAGACTGAATGGGACTAATAAGGTATTTGGATAAACAAGCCCCACATGGCCTCTCAGATGCTGAGTTTATAGAGAGAGAGAAGGAGAGGGGGATAAGAGAGAGAGAGAGGAGAGATAGAGAATAAGAGTGTGGAAGAATGGGAGAGAGAGATGGACAAAGAGAGAGTGAGAGAAAAGTAGAGGGAGGGAAGGGAATAGAGAGAGAAGCCCATTCGCCTTCATTAGTGGATATTGGCACACTTGTCCAAACATTCATCTGAAAACAAAGTTGCCGTGACGATGTGGCCTTTTTGACAGGCTCAATAGATTTTTCGCTCGGTTGCCCACGGCAGCTGGCTGTCATGGACACGGAGGCTATATCTGCCTCTGGCCTGCCTCTCCTAATGACTCTGAAGAGCTGTGTGTGTGTGTGTGTGTGTGTCAGTGGGGGCTATACTGCATCACAAGATTTCACACATAAGTGGATTTATGTGTGTATGTGAATGTATCTACACTTTTTTGTTGTTGCACTTGAATGTTGGTCTCTATCTGTGAGTGTGTGTAGTGATGGAGATGGGATCTTGAATGTAGGTCTCTGTATTTGTGAGTGTGTGTAGTGATGGAGATGGGATCTTGAATGTAGGTCTCTGTATTTGTGAGTGTGTGTAGTGATGGAGATGGGATCTTGAATGTAGGTCTCTGTATTTGTGAGTGTGTGTAGTGATGGAGATGGGATCTTGAATGTTGGTCTCTGTATCTGTGAGTGTGTGTAGTGATGGAGGTGGGATCTTGAATGTTGGTCTCTGTATCTGTGAGTGTGTGTAGTGATGGAGGTGGGATCTTGAATGTTGGTCTCTGTATTTGTGAGTGTGTGTAGTGATGGAGATGGGATCTCAATGTGAAGAGGTGAACTGTGACAAATGTGTCGTTTACACGTAGCTGGAAATCTATAAATCATATTTATTCATGTAGTTGCACCTACCTGTACAGTCACTGAAAATTACTACTTTTGAAAACTCCTGGTCAGAGTGGAGGTCTCTGAAAACTACGAATTGAGACGCTAAAGTTTTAACTTTGTGACGTGACGGCCCCTCCTGGGATCTCAGATCTCTGATTGGCTATGACGACCCCTCCAGGGGTTTCAGATCTCTGATTGGCTATCTATGATGGCCCCTCCAGGGGTTTCAGATCTCTGATTGGCTATCTATGAAGGCCCTCCTGGGGTTTCAGATCTCTGTATGGCTATCTATGAAGGCCCTCCTGGGGTTTCAGATCTCTGATTGGCTATCTATGAAGGCCCTCCTGGGATCTCAGATCTCTGATTGGCTATCTATGAAGGCCCTCCTGGGGTTTCAGATCTCTGATTGGCTATCTATGAAGGCCCTTCTGGGATCTCAGATCTCTGATTGGCTATCTATGAAGGCCCTTCTGGGATCTCAGATCTCTGATTGGCTATCTATGAAGGCCCTTCTGGGATCTCAGATCTCTGATTGGCTATCTATGAAGGCCCTCCAGGGGTTTCAGATCTCTGATTGGCTATCTATGAAGGCCCTCCAGGGGTTTCAGATCTCTGATTGGCTATCTATGAAGGCCCTCCAGGGGTTTCAGATCTCTGATTGGCTATCTATGAAGGCCCTTCTGGGATCTCAGATCTCTGATTGGCTATCTATGAAGGCCCTTCTGGGGTTTCAGATCTCTGATTGGCTATCTATGAAGGCCCTCCAGGGGTTTCAGATCTCTGATTGGCTATCTATGAAGGCCCTCCTGGGGTTTCAGATCTCTGATTGGCTATCTATGAAGGCCCTTCTGGGATCTCAGATCTCTGATTGGCTATCTATGAAGGCCCTCCTGGGGTTTCAGATCTCTGATTGGCTATCTATGAAGGCCCTCCTGGGGTTTCAGATCTCTGATTGGCTATCTATGAAGGCCCTCCTGGGGTTTCAGATCTCTTTGTGTGATTGACATGTTTGTGCCCGCCCCCCCCGGGTGTTTTTGAGCATCGTGTAAACGTAAAAAAGTATTTTCTAATACGTTGGAGGAGAATATACCTGTTTTCATGAATACCCAGGTGTGTATAAACGAAGTGTTAATGCCCTGAGTGTGTGTGTTGGCTTAAGGCTTACATGCAGTGGCCCATTGGCCTGTGTGTGTGTGTGTGTGTGTGTGTGTGTGTGGGTGTGTGTGTGGGTGTGTGCGCGTGTGTGTGTCTGTATGTGTTTGTGTATGCGCGTAGGACTGTGCAGGGGCCTTTGATTATCCTCTGTGCCTGAG
>PYXC01002158.1:120000-137500 GCA_015244755.2 Tenualosa ilisha
TACACTCACCTTTTCACACACTCTCTACACTCACCTTTTCACACACACTATACACTCACCTTTTCAGACACTCTCTACACTCACCTTTCACACACTCTCTGCACTCACCTTTTCACACACTCTATACACTCTCACCTTTTCACACACTCTCTACACTCACCTTTTCACACACTCTATACACTCTCTGACCTTTTCACACACTCTCTACACTCACCTTTTCACACACTCTCTACACTCACCTTTTCACACACTCTATACACTCTCTCACTTTTTCACACACTCTCTACACTCACCTTTTCACACACTATATACACTCTCTCACCTTTTCACATACTCTCTACACTCACCTTTTCACACACTCTCTACACTCACCTTTTCACACACTCTATACGCTCTCTCACCTTTTCACACACTCTCTACACTCACCTTTTCACACACTCTACACACTCACCTTTTCACACACTCTATACACTCTCTCACCTTTTCACACCACACTCTACACTCACCTTTCACAGACTATATACACTCTCTCACCTTTCACACACTCTACACTCACCTTTTCACACACTCTCTACACTCACCTATTCACACACTCTATACACTCTCTCACCTTTTCAGACACTCTCTATACTCACCTTTTCACACACTCTCTACACTCACACACTCTTTCATTCACACACTCTCTCTCACCTATTCACACACTCTCTCACCTTTTCACACACTCTCTACACTCACCTTTTTCACACCACACTATACACTCACCTTTTCACACACTCTCTACACTCACCTTTTCACACACTCTCTACACTCACTTTTCACACACTCTCTACACTCACCTTTTCACACACTCTCTACTCTCACCTTTTCACACACTCTCTACACTCACCTTTCACACACTCTATACACTCTCTGACCTTTTCACACACTCTCTACACTCACCTTTTCACACACTCTCTACACTCACCTTTTCACACACTCTCTACACTCACCTTTTCACACACTTCTATACACTCACCTTTTCACTCTCTACACTCACCTTTCACACACTCTCTCACCTTTTCACACACTCTACACTCTCACCTTTTCAGACACCTCTCTACACTCACCTTTTCACACACTCTCTCACCTTTTCACACACTCTATACACTCTGACCTTTTCACACACTCTCTACACTCACCTTTTCACACACTCTCTACACTCACCTTTTCACACACTCTCTACACTCACCTTTTCACACACTCTATACACTCACCTTTTCACACACTCTCTACACTCACCTTTTCACACACTCTCTCACTTTTCATACACTCTCTACTCTCACCTTTTCACACACTCTCTACACTCACCTTTTTCACACTCACTCACTCACCTTTTCACACACTCTATACACTCTCTGACCTTTCACACACTCTCTACACTCACCTTTTTCACATACTCTCTACACTCACCTTTCACACACTCTATACACTCTCTGACCTTTTCACACACTCTCTACACTCACCTTTTCAACATTCTCTACACTCACCTTTTCACACACTCTATACACTCTCTGACCTTTCACACACTCTCTACACTCACCTTTTCACATACTCTCTACACTCACCTTTTCACACACTCTATACACTCTCTGACCTTTTCACACACTCTCTACACTCACCTTTTCACACACTCTCTACACTCACCTTTCACACACTCTCTACACTCACCTTTTCACACACACTATACACTCACCTTTTCAGACACTCTCTACACTCACCTTTTCACCACACTCTCTGCACTCACCTTTTCACACACTCTATACACTCTCACCTTTTCACACACTCTCTACACTCCTTTCACACACTCTATACACTCTCTCCTTTTCACACACTCTCTACACTCACCTTTTCACACACTATACACTCACCTTTTCACACTCTATACACTCTCTCACTTTTTCACCACACTCTCTACACTCACCTTTTCACACACTCTATACACTCTCTCACCTTTTCACACACTCTCTACACTCACCTTTTCACACACTCTACACTCACCTTTTCACACACTCTATACGCTCTCTCACCTTTTCACACACTCTCTACACTCACCTTTTCACACACTATACACACTCACCTTTCACACACTCTATACACTCTCTCACCTTTTCACAACACTCTACACTCACCTTTTCACAACTATATACACTCTCTCACCTTTTCAGACACTCTCTATACTCACCTTTTCACACACTCTCTACACTCACCTTTCACACACTCATACACTTCTCTCACCTTTTCAGACACTCTACACTCACCTTTTCACACACTCTCTACACTCACCTTTTCACACACTTCTACTCACCATTCACACACTCTCTCTTTTTCACACACTCTCTACACTCACCTTTTCACACACACTTACACTCACCTTTTCACACACTCTCTACACTCACCTTTTCACACCACTCTATACACTCACCTTTTCACACACTCTCTACACTCACCTTTTCACACACTCTCTACTCTCACCTTTTCACACACCTCTCTACACTCACCTTTTCACACACTCTATACACTCTCTGACCTTTTCACACACTCTCTACACTCACCTTTCACACACTCTCTACACTCACCTTTCACACCTCTCTACACTCACCTTTTCACACACTCTATACACTCACCTTTTCACACACCTCTTACACTCACCTTTCACACACTCTCTCACCTTTTCATACACTCTCTACTCTCACCTTTTCAGACACTCTCTACACTCACCTTTTCACACACTCTCTCACCTTTTCACACACTCTATACACTCTCTGACCTTTTCACACACTCTCTACACTCACCTTTCACACACTCTCTACACTCACCTTTTCACACACTCTCTACACTCACCTTTTCACACACTCTATACACTCACCTTTTCACACACTCTCTACACTCACCTTTTCACACACCTCTCACGTTTTCATACACTCTCTACTCTCACCTTTTCAGACACTCTCTACACTCACCTTTTCACACACTCTCTCACCTTTTCACACACTCTATACACTCTCTGACCTTTCACACCACTCTCTACACTCACCTTTTCACACACTCTCTACACTCACCTTTCACACACCTCTACACTCATCTTTTCACACACTCTATACACTCTCTCACCTTTCAGACACTCTCTACACTCACCTTTTCACACACTCTCTACACTCACCTTTTCACACACTCTACACACTCTCTCACCTTTTCACACATTCTACACTCACCTTTTCACACCACCTCTACACTCACCTTTTCACACACTCTATACACTCACCTTTTCACACACTATATACACTCTCTCACCTTTTCACATACTCTCTACACTCTCTCACCTTTTCACATACTCTCTACACTCACCTTTTCACACACTCTATACGCTCTCTCACCTTTTCACACACTCTCTACACTCACCTTTTCACACACTCTATACACTCACCTTTTCACACACTCTATACACTCTCTCACCTTTTCACACACACTCTACACTCACCTTTTCACACACTATATACACTCTCTCACCTTTTCACACACTCTCTACACTCACCTTTTCACACACTCTCTACACTCACCTATTCACACACTCTATACACTCTCTCACCTTTTCAGACACTCTCTATACTCACCTTTTCACACACTCTCTACACTCACTTTTTCACACACTCTCTACACTCACCTTTTCACACACTCTCTACACTCACCTTTTCACACACTCTACACACTCTCTCACCTTTCCACACACTCTCTACACTCACCTTTTCACACACTCTCTACACTCACCTTTCACACACTCTCTACACTCACCTATTCACACACTCTATACACTCACCTTTTCACACACTCTCTACACTCACCTTTTCACACACTCTCTCACCTTTTCATACACTCTCTACTCTCACCTTTTCAGACACTCTCTACACTCACCTTTTCACACACTCTCTCACCTTTTCACACACTCTATACACTCTCTGACCTTTTCACACACTCTCTACACTCACCTTTTCACACACTCTCTACACTAACCTTTTCACACACTCTTACACTCATCTTTCACACACTCTATACCTCTCTCACCTTTTCACACACTCTCTACACTCACCTTTTCACACACTCTCTACACTCACCTTTTCACACACTCTACACACTCTCTCACCTTTTCACACATTCTCTACACTCACCTTTTCACACACTCTCTACACTCACCTTTTCACACACTCTCTACACTCACTTTTTCACACACTCTCTACACTCACCTTTTCACACACTCTACACACTCTCTCACCTTTTCACACATTCTCTACACTCACCTTTTCACACACTTTATACACTCTCTCACCTTTTCACACACTCTCTCCACTTACCTTTTCACACACTCTCTCACCTTTTCACACACTCTCTACACTCACCTTTTCACATACTCTCTACACTCACCTTTTCACACACTCTATACACTCTCTGACCTTTTCACACACTCTCTACACTCACCTTTTCACACACTCTCTACACTCACCTTTTCACACACTCTCTACACTCATCTTTTCACACACTCTATACACTCTCTCACCTTTTCACACACTCTCTACACTCACCTTTTCACACACTCTACACACTCTCTCACCTTTTCACACATTCTCTACACTCACCTTTTCACACATTTTATACACTCTCTCACCTTTTCACACACTCTCTACACTTACCTTTTCACACACTCTATACACTCTCTCACCTTTTCACACACTCTCTGCACTCACCCTTTCACACACTCTATACACTCTCTCACCTTTTCACACACTCTCTACACTCACCTTTTCACACACTCTCTCACCTATTCACACACTCTCTACACTCACCTTTTCACACACTCTATACACTCTCTGACTTTTTCTCACACTCTACACACTCACCTTTTCACACACTCTTCACACTTACCTTTTCACACACTCTATACACTCTCTGACTTTTTCTCACACTCTACACACTCACCTTTTCACACACTCTCTACACTCACCTTTTCACACACTCTCTACACTCACCTTTTCACACACTCTATACACTCTCTCACTTTTTCACACACTATCTACACTCACCTTTTCACACACTTTATACACTCTCTCACCTTTATACACACTCTCTACACTCACCTTTTCACACACTCTCTACACTCACCTTTTCACACACTTTATACACTCACCTTTTCACACACTATATACACTCTCTCACCTTTTCACATACTCTCTACACTCACCTTTTCACACACTCTCTACACTCACCTTTTCACACACTCTCTACACTCACCTTTTCACACACTCTATACGCTCTCTCACCTTTTCACACACTCTATACGCTCTCTCACCTTTTCACACACTCTCTACACTCACCTTTTCACACACTCTCTACACTCACCTTTTCACACACTCTATACACTCACCTTTTCACACACTCTCTACACTCACCTTTTCACACACTCTCTCACCTTTCATACACTCTCTACTCTCACCTTTTCAGACACTCTCTACACTCACCTTTTCACACACTCTCTCACCTTTTCACACACTCTATACACTCTCTGACCTTTTCACACACTCTCTACACTCACCTTTTCACACACTCTCTACACTCACCTTTTCACACACTCTCTACACTCATCTTTTCACACACTCTATACACTCTCTCACCTTTTCACACACTCTCTACACTCACCTTTTCACACACTCTCTACACTCACCTTTTCACACACTCTACACACTCTCTCACCTTTTCACACATTCTCTACACTCACCTTTTCACACACTCTCTACACTCACCTTTTCACACACTCTATACACTCACCTTTTCACACACTATATACACTCTCTCACCTTTTCACATACTCTCTACACTCACCTTTTCAGACACTCTCTACACTCACCTTTCACACACTCTCTGCACTCACCTTTTCACACATTCTATACACTCTCTCACCTTTTCACACACTCTCTACACTCACCTTTTCACACACTCTCTCACCTTTTCACACACTCTCTACACTCACCTTTTCACACACTCTCTACACTCACCTTTTCACACACTCTATAGACTCTCTGACCTTTTCCCACACTCTCTACACTCACCTTTTCACACACTCTCTACACTCACCTTTTCACACACTCTCTACACTCACCTTTTCACACACTTTATACACTCTCTCACCTTTTCACACACTCTCTACACTCACCTTTTTACACACTCTATACACTCTCTCACCTTTTCACACACTCTCTACACTCACCTTTTCACACACTCTATACACTCTCTCACCTTTTCAGACACTCTCTACACTCACATTTTCACACACTCTCTACACTCAGCTTTTCACACACTCTCTACACTCACCTTTTCACACACTATATACACTCATCTTTTCACACACTCTATACACTCTCTCACCTTTTCACACACTCTCTACACTCACCTTTTCACACACTCTTTACACTCTCTCACCGTTTCACACACTCTCTACACTCACCTTTTCACACACTTTATACACTCTCTCACCTTTTCACACACTCTCTACACTCACCTTTTTATACACTCTATACACTCTCTCACCTTTTCACACACTCTCTACACTCACCTTTTCACACACTCTATACACTCTCTCACCTTTTCTCTACACTCACCTTTTCACACACTCTCTACACTCACCTTTTCACACACTCTCTGCACTCACCTTTTCACACACTCTATACACTCACCTTTTCACACACTCTCTACACTCACCTTTTCTCACACTCTCTACACTCACCTTTTCAAACACTCTATACACTCTCTGACCTTTTAACACACTCTACACACTCACTTTTTCACACACTCTCTACACTCACCTTTTCACACACTCTCTACACTCACCATTTCACACACTCTCTACACTCATCTTTTGACACACTCTATACACTCTCTCACCTTTTCACACACTCTCTACACTCACCTTTTCACACACTCTCTCACCTTTTCACACATTCTCTACACTCACCTTTTCACATACTCTCTACACTCACCTTTTCACACACTCTATACACTCTCTGACCTTTTCACACACTCTCTACACTCACCTTTTCACACACTCTCTACACTCACCTTTTCACACACTCTCTACACTCATCTTTTCACACACTCTATACACTCTCTGACCTTTTCACACACTCTACACACTCACCTTTTCACACACTCTCTACACTCACCTTTTCACACACTCTCTACACTCACCTTTTCACACACTCTCTACACTCACCATTTCACACACTCTCTACACTCATCTTTTCACACGCTCTATACACTCTCTCACCTTTTCACACACTCTCTACACTCACCTTTTCACACACTCTATACACTCACCTTTTCACACACTCTTTACACTCTCTCACCGTTTCACACACTCTCTACACTCACCTTTTCACACATTTTATACACTCTCTCACCTTTTCACACACTCTCTACACTCACCTTTACACACACTCTATACACTCACCTTTTCACACACTCTATACACTCACCTTTTCACACACTCTATACACTCTCTCACCTTTTCACACACTCTCTACACTCACCTTTTCACACACTCTATACACTCACCTTTTCACACACTCTCTACACTCACCTTTTCACACACTCTATACACTCTCTCACCTTTTCTCACACTCTATACACTCTCTCACCTTTCCACACACTCTCTACACTCTCTAACCTTTTCACACACTCTCCACCAAGACAGTGATAGCAAACAGCAGTGTCCACCTTTTTTCCCTGTAAAACATGGGACAGCAACAATAACACCACAAAGTAAATTTAAGTAAAATAGAAGAAATTTCAGTAAAAATGAGGAAAAAAGAGAAGAACCAAAGACCAAAAGGACCAAAAGCTTAGCAGGAGAAAAGGAACACCTGCAACAACTTGCATCTGCTCCTGCAAAGGTATATTTCAGCACATTTGGCTTCACTATAATGAACTCTGTGTAGGACTGAATAAGAATAAGAGCCATGACAGGTTAACTCTTGTAACTGTACAGACCCAATTTCCCAGTTCCATTCATCTTCCCAGTTAGACTGAATGCTGGCTAGATTGTGGCCACCCAAAGAGATTAATTTCTGATATATTACAGAAATTATACCTCTTTCTGGTTCTAAATGTGTTAAGTCTTCCCCGGGTAGTTGTCTGGGTAGATTCTGCTCAAAACTGGCCAAGGCCAGAGGCAGACAGAAATCTGTAATGTGAACAAAACTAGTTTCAGATTTTGAGTGTGGACAGAACTACAGGATTAGAAGACAAACGAGAAGGATGAGCAAATGAAAGCCCTAAGGCTTGAGTGTCGGCATGACTGTTTTTCCAAAACACACCAGTTTATGTTAGGGGAGTGAAACCAATAAAGTTTTTCTAGATAAAGTGGTTAAAATATTCAGTGGTTAAAATATTCAGCTGCAAACCTGTCCATTTGTTGTACAATTCTGCATTAGGTGACTCTAGAGCTGGTGAGGCTTACGTATTGATATAGTTACCTCTGATATCTCCTTAGAACGCTCCTTCAACTTAAAGGTTGTAAATGAAATATTTTGCCCTCTAAGGTGGGCTTTAAGTGATTCCCAGGGTGTTGAGTATGAAATCTTGTGCCAATATAACATCTATGCTGGTTGACCTCCTCAGATAGAAAGAGAAGATCTAGCTTCCATAGTGGACGTTGCCTTGATATTCAGAGCAAAGGGGACATCCAGAACAACAGGGGTGTGGTCAGAAATAATGATAACTAAGTTGTCAGCTGTTTTTATTGAAGGAATGAATGAACTGTCATTTATGCAGGGAGTGGTACACTGGAGAAAGAAAAGCAAAACTGTTTCAAATTTGGGTTGAGAAATCGCCAAGGATCTAAACAACCACTTTGTGCCATGAATGCTGAGAATGCCTTTGCCATGCCAGAAGGAGTTGACGTTTTGGGGCACCATCTGTCTCATACAGAATTGATTGCACAATTTAAGTAACCTCCCAAAATGAGCTTATGAGTGTCGATTTGGAGTGAAGTTTTGGAGCAATGATTTCAATTTATTAACAAAGTCTGTGTCATCCCAGTTAGGGGCTTAGAGGTTTAGAAGGATAACTTTGGTTTGAAAAAGACACCCACAGATTATGACAAGATGACCAATAGCTTGTTTCCACCGCCGCAGTGCCGGTGCTGTGCCGGTGCCGTGCCGGTGCCCAATCCAGAACTGGTTCTGCATGTTTCGACTGAGCAATCACTGGTGCTGTACTGAAATGTCAGTAAAATGAGGAAGGATAAGTGCTCTACAGCACATGCATGACTGCTATAGGATAAGTGCTCTACAGCACATGCATGACTGCTATAGGCTATGTGCTCTACAGCACATGCATGACTGCTGTAGGATAAGTGCTCTACAGCACACGCATGACTGCTATAGGATAAGTGCTCTACAGCACATGCATGACTGCTATAGGATATGTGCTCTACAGCACATGCATGACTGCTATAGGATATGTGCTCTACAGCACATGCATGACTGCTATAGGATATGTGCTCTACAGCACATGCATGACTGCTATAGGATATGTGCTCTACAGCACATGCATGACTGCTATAGGATATGTGCTCTACAGTACATGCATGACTGCTGTAGGCTTGTGTTCTAGACTTCCCATTAGCATTATGAAAACTAAAAAAAATAAAAATAAAAAGAGAAACAGCACCAACAACAAGAAAACGTTCCTAGATCCACCTTTACAAAAGAACCTGAGGAGAATTTCAGGCTTAACCAATCTAAAGGCTGCCCCAATCCCATTCACAAAGACTGCCTGATTTGACATCACCTAAGAAGTAAGTTTCACAAAAACAGAACACACTTATTAAGTAGCTCCAGTAGGCCACATGTAAAACAGAACCCCATATATGTTATATATGCTTAGTAACATAACCCCATATATATGTTATATATGCTTAATAACAGAACCCTATATATGTTCAGTGCTTAATAACATCATTCAAAAGGATTCCTAAATTCCCCATTCTAAGATGAGGAAAGGTATAACATATATATGTCAGTATGAAGTAGAAAACAACCCAGACTGTGAGGAAAACATCCAGATTTCAAAATGAAAGTGAAACATAATATACCAAGCCCAGCCAATGTTGCTCCTTCATAGTAGGCTGTCTACAGGATTTTATGCTGACAATCACAGATGACCAAAGTCATTAGTAGCCTATGTCTCATTTAGCTTTGTATCAGCTTGAAAAGGGGGAAGAATGTTTTGTGTGTAGTACATACAATGCAATTTTGAATGTCTTTCAAAGAAAATGCATCACGCACCATTCCTGATTTATGCTAACGTTAGGTTATGTTACCTTAGTCCTAATTCATGCTAACATTAGGTTATGTTACCTTAGTTTGCGTCCCAGTTCAACACAGACATCCAAAAGGCCATCTCTCGTTGATGTCTGTGTGTGATGATCTGCTGCTAGTCTTGATAATTGTGGAAAGCAACAATGAAAACTTGTGGTGGTTGATTACCACTAGCTTCTGATGTGCCTCGTGGTCTGAGCCAGTGGGAGAATGAGGGGGGTCTGGAAAAAATCTTTCCCCAATAGTTCTTCAAAGAAATGTGTTGTGAAACCGACTGGGTTTAGATCCCTCCACCCTCTTAGGAATACCAACCACTCTTAAGTTGAGCCAGATCATCAACTTTGTCCTTCAGCCAGGCATTTTCAGACTGAACAAGAGAATGTCTCTGTTCTCTTTGGTCAAGAGTAGCTTCGATTCCACCAATGCGCTCCTTGTGTGACTTGTATAATGATTTCACTTGGTTCGCCATAGAACTGATGATGATGACCTCAATACAGATGAAGCTGTAACGAGGTCCTGTACGACCATGTGAATAGCTTAAGTTCTGGAGGAAGCACTGACCTGAGTTTTTCAAACTGCTCTGTTAGTGACGTTTAAGTTGAAGAATTGCTTAAACACACTATGGTAAACAACAATACAAGAGATTAACGGGTAAACAAGGAAATAAAGTGAAGGTTAGGGAGGCAGTGCATGGCCTCGCCACTCACGCCATATCCAACCTGGAGGTCCTCCGCATTCCCAAACTAGAATGAAAGCACACATCTCTGCCTTTGAGAGCCCCTGGGAAACAAACTCTTGGGCTAGAAATGGGACTGGTCCTTAGTTTTACTGGAGCGCAGAAAACTATTTGGAATGCCCTTGAATAGGGGTCACTTAGACGTGTGTGTGTGTGTGCATGCATGTGCATGTGTGTGAAATGAATAGGAGTCACGTGTGTGTGTGTTAGGAATACAGACTGTAAATCTCTTTTGGAGTGATCAGTTGGAGGTGTGTGTGTGTGTATGTGTGTGTGTGTGTGTAAAAACAGAGTAACTGAGCATACAGTTAGTCAGTGGAAAGGAGCAACTGTATTTGGTAAGCACTTCAGCAGAGGCCACTCAGACACACTCAGGTTATTGAATTGTAGTGTTAGGTTGGGTTGTAGTGTTGGGTTGCAGTGTTTAGTTGTTAGGTTGTAGTGTTGGGTGGGGTTGCAGTGTTGGGTTGTTAGGTTGGGTTGTAGTGTTGGGTTGCAGTGTTGGGTTGTTAGGTTGTAGTGTTGGGTTGCAGTGTTGGGTTGTTAGGTTGTAGTGTTGGGTGGGGTTGCAGTGTTGGGTTGTTAGGTTGTAGTGTTGGGTTTCAGTGTTGGGTGGGGTTGCAGTGTTGGGTTGTTAGGTTGTGGTGTTGGGTGGGGTTGCAGTGTTGGGTTGTTAGGTTGTAGTGTTGGGTGGGGTTGCAGTGTTGGGTTGTTAGGTTGTAGTGTTGGGTAGGGTTGCAGTGTTGGGTTGTTAGGTTGTGGTGTTGGGTGGGGTTGCAGTGTTGGGTTGTTAGGTTGTGGTGTTGGGTGGGGTTGCAGTGTTGGGTTGTTAGGTTGTGGTGTCGGGTGGGGTTGCAGTGTTGGGTTGTTAGGTTGTGGTGTTGGGTGGGGTTGCAGTGTTGGGTTGTTAGGTTGTAGTGTTGGGTTGGAAGAAATACATGGGTGATGTTTAATAGTGTTTTGCCATCTTTTTCTTGTTGTGTATGTGTTTATCAGTGAAGGTGAAGTGTGGTTCTCTTGTGACTGTAGGTGTGTGTATGTGTGAGAGAGAAAGAGAGAGTACACTCTAAAAAATAAGGGGGTCAGTACTGGTTCTTCAGAGCGATGCCGTGGAAGAACCTTTTTCAGTGGTTCAGTAAAGGCAACAGTTCTTTAAAGAACCAATTAATGAATGGTTATTCAAAGACTCAAGACAAAGAAGTTCCTCTAAGCACCTATTCTCACAAAGAACAGTGAATGTAGTTTATTGATGAACCATGAAAGGTTCATTCTACACACCTCATGATTTAATGATGGTTGCTTGGTTATGATTTTGTTTTTACAGCCAAATGGTCCATCTGTACAGACAATCCTTCACTATTTTGGCCATTTTTATGAATGTTTACTGAGTGACATTAAAATGGACAAAATTATACATGAAAACAAGACGGAATTATCAGGGCTTTTTTTTCTTTTACTGATAATTGGTCCTTTTGGACACATACATGTGCACACCCAAACACACACACACACACACACACACAAAGGGGAATTATTCAGTTGATTGTTGTGATCAAATATACCATTGAGTGCACACACACACACATGCACACACACACACAGCGAGTGATCAAGTGTTATCTCAATTAACTGATTTTAACATACACACCTGCACACACATCAGTGTGTGTTATTCAATGTTATAGGCCATGTTATTCAATTAACTGAATAGTTTTCCTTTTGGACACACACATACGCTAGTACACACTCAAACACTTGAATCAGTCAAATGAATTTAGTAGTCCCAGCCTCAGAGGCACTGTGCTTTGCTCTGAAAGACAAAGGCAAGTGACTATCAGTGAGGCATGAGATAGTGTCTAGATTGTATTTAACAGACTGTGCTTTGCTCTGAAAGACAAAGGCCTCAAGAGAAGGCAAGTGTCTTTTGGAGAAATTTTGGGTTGCGAATGTGATGCACATAAAAACAGACAACTAACGGCAAAAGAGCAGTGTCTGTGTTATTCAGTTAACTCATCAGTTAGAACGCACACACACACACACACACACACTAAAGGGAATTATGAACTGAAAGACACAAAGGGCTCAGGAAAGGCCAGTGATTTTCAGAGAGTTTTGGGGTAGTGAACTTGAAAGGCCATTTTGTTTTGGAGAGGTTTGGGATGTTTCAAAGAGGTTTGGGGTAGTGAACTTGAAAGGCCATTGTGTTTTGGAGAGGTTTGGGATGTTTCAAAGAGGTTTGGGGCAGTGAACTTGAACCACATGGAAAAGAGAAAAGACGCAGCCAAAACCAAGCTGACATCAATGTTACCATCATCTAAAAACATGTTACAACCATCCATTGAAAATCACGTTACATTGACATTGACAACAATAAACATGCTGAAATATGATTAATTAATTTCTTACAATTTCAGTTTGTCTGTTAACTGAACCTGGTCCTTCATCTTCGGTAACATCTTCTCAGTCACATGCTCTGTCATTTTTGTTAGTAAAACTCCATCAACTTCATTTTCTCTGTTGAGGGGAGAAATGCTGGGTTTAGTAAGCATGACATCTTTATTCTCAATTTAAAAAATAGTAATTTTATTATTACCTCACCACTGAGTAACTACTTTACAGGGCTGATGTACAAGAGTAATGAACTGTCTGCCAGCTACATCATAGCAGCCCAGCCTGGGGTAGTCCAGTTCTTAAGTCTGTGGTAGTCCAGTTCTTAAGTCTGTGGTAGTCCAGTTCTTAAGCCTGTGGTAGTCCAACTCTTAAGTCTGTGGTAGTCCAACTCTTAAGTCTGTGGTAGTCCAGTTCTTAAGTCTGTGATAGTCCAGTTCTTAAGTCTGTGGTAGTCCAGTTCTTAAGTCTGTAGTAGTCCAGTTCTTAAGTCTGTGGTAGTCCAGTTCTTAAGTCTGTGGTAGTCCAGTTCTTAAGTCTGTAGTAGTCCAACTCTTTAGTCTGTGGTAGTCCTATTCAACTTTTTTTAAGTACAGGTGGTTTGGTTCGTATGGCATGCACCAATGTGCTCTAGGTGGACCAAATGTCTGAATCAGTTGAGGATAATAATGCAAGAAATGTACCTTTGGAGTGTTGTGATTAGAAATGTACATTTGGAGTGTTGTGATTAGAAATGTACCTTTGGAGTGATGCAATTAGAAATGTGATTAGGATACAACCTCCTGAAATCAATCAGAAAGGAGTACATTTACTTAGTAGCCAGATTTGTTTCTCACAGGAAAAGTTGCCATGTTGTCTTGTTGCTTTTTGGATTTTTGTCTCCAATAATGTCTGAATAATGTCTTCTGTTCAACTGCTTTCCCCCCTGCAAGTTTACCATCTAAAAGTCTTTCAGAAATTGGAGCAGGCTTACTTGAAGAATTATTCTGTCAAAAAAGTGAAGCCTACAAGAGCACCATATACATTCTGCACAATTTCTACAACATTTTGTTCTTGGTGAAGAAAAACAAGTGATTTTATGATACGAGGAGCAACTCCTTCAAGTCCTTCAAATTGTGCACAATATCTGGTGAAAACACAGTAGATATGCCAGGGTTGACATGTAGTACCAGTAAGAAATGGTCTTGTTCCGTTTTGACATGTAGGACTAATAAGAAACAGTCTTGTTCCTTTGTGTGCCAATCAACAGACCAGTGCATAGTTAGCCTACAGTGAAAATATGTTGAATTCATTGAGGATGGATGGACAGCAGCACTTCAGGAACATGTTGATGTCATTTTTGAAAACCCCAAATAAATCACTCATTCCATCATCCCAAATTAATGATTCTAAATTTCATACAAAATGCACTAGAGGCTGACTCACACAACAGGAAGCGCCATCACTCACTCAGTTCAGTTTGTGCAAATATGGAGTTTTGCTATAGGTAACAAAACTAGCAACATTACTAACATTAACCTAACATTACTAACATTAACCTAACATTACTAACATGAACCTAACATATACTGACAACATTCTCACTTTAATCGAGCTCCTCTCATGTCCAGCAGCAGGAATTTCGTAGGCTCATGGTGGTCCTACAAATTACTGCAGAGAAGCAGAAAATTTCCTGAAAGGACAAACATGATGTTTTAACTGGCCTTGGTGATTCTATTCATGTAGCCCACATTTCAAACATGTTCCCAGAAAAATGTCAACCATTTGGTTCATTTTTGCATTGTGAACCAGTTCAAAGCCTTGATTTCCATGTTTGATTGACTTTGCTCTGTCTCAAAATGACGGTGGATGTACAAATACAACAAAAGTTTTTAAAAACAACAAGCACACAGCACTTGCCTGGGTGAGAATCCCTCGAGTGCCCGAGTGAGAATCCCTCTGCGTGCCAGGGGTTGCCGACTCCTGAGTTACACTGAAGATTGGCATCTCACGAAAGGCACACGGAGCAGTCACCCCAAACAATGAGCTTGTGTTGGGGTCTTCAGCGGCACATTGTAGGTGTCTGGTGGCATCTTTTGTTTTCTCTGAAAGGTGGTTGTAGTGATATAAACCATACCCGCAAACATGCCCACTGTTAAAGGAAGCACGAAAACCTGCAATTGCTGTGCCCTTAAAGCGAAGGTGTCTTCCTTCGTTTAGCACTTCACTGCCATCAGTCCTATTAAGGTGTCCTCTCATACAGCACCTCAATGCCATCAGTCCTACTAAGGTGTCTTCCCTCATACAGCGCCTCAGCTTCATCAGTCCTACTAAGGTGTCTTCCCTCATACAACGCCTCAGCTTTATCAGTCCTACTAAGGTGTATTTCCCTCGTACAGCGCCTCAGTGCCATCAGTCCTACTGAGGTGTCTTCCCTCGTACAGCGCCTCAGCTTTATCAGTCCTACTAAGGTGTCCTCTCATACAGCGCCTCAGCTTCATCAGTCCTACTAAGGTGCCTTCCCTCATACAGCGCCTCAGCTTCATCAGTCCTACTAAGGTGTCCTCTCATACAGCGCCTCAGCTTCATCAGTCCTACTAAGGTGTCTTCCCTCGTACAGCGCCTCAGTGCCATCAGTCCTACTGAGGTGTCTTCCCTTGTACAGCGCCTCAGCTTCATCAGTCCTACTAAGGTGTCTTCCCTCGTACAGCGCCTCAGTGCCATCAGTCCTACTGAGGTGTCTTCCCTCATACAGCGCCTCAGTGCCATCAGTCCTACTTCCTTTAGCACTTCAGTTTGCAGCTTGTGCACATCAGAAATACGGAGCTCTAATATTCTGGCTGCCCCACACTGATTTGACAGGTTATGGTAAACAAGGATTGAAAGGTTTAAATATGCTTTACAATACTCCTAAAATACAGTATTTTGCCTTTAAAATACTCCTGTATTTTGGTTTTAAAATACTCCTGTATTTTGGTTTTTAAATACTCCTGTATTTTGGTTTTAAAATACTCCTGTATTTTGCCTTTAAAATACTCCTGTATTTTGGTTTTTAAATACTCCTGTATTTTGGTTTTTAAATACTCCTGTATTTTGTCTGAATGTTTCCCAGAGAGAAGTTAAAAGTAGATGACTTCCTAGACCCTCTCAGGTTCAGGTGAAGCTTTATTCCAAACACAGGTCCAAATAACACATCATATAGTACAAGTAGTATGAAACAAGAGAAACTAAATGTGCATATTATGGGCTATCCAAACTAGCCTAGAAGTCAATCTATAGCAGCTTTTCAGAGGGCTGACTGGGGCTTTAATGATGTGCTTCTCTGACTTGGCCAGGGGACACATTAAACTAAACATCAGCCGTCTTAGGACTGCCTTAAAGGTTGGCACTGTAGTGGCCACAAACAATAGACTGGCACTATGCCACCAAACAACCTCAAGTTCATCATTATACAAATCAGGACTCCACTACCCCAAAGAGAACCAGTAAATATAGTGCCATCATCCAAACATGCATCATCAACTGAGGTCTGATTGATCATGTGCTCTACAGTGGACTTCTTTCCTAGTATTAATGTCAGGATGAGAGTATTGGAATCAGAATGTATGTCTTATTTTTCTCTAACCATATGCAGTGTCTGCCTTTATGTTTCAGTGAGGCCTTTCCACATATGACATCACATTTTATATCTCATTCTGCTCCCGTCATTAGAGATGAGGTGGAATATTACATTCAGGCTTGTTTCAGTGTTTGCACTGTCTGCGTTTACTTCCTGCATCAGTGACTATCTGACACTAATCGCTGACACTAATCATGGGCTGATTCAGTGCGGTCCACATCAGTTGGGAAGATCAACGCCATCTTCTGTCAACCTGGAGTTGCACTTAAAGTCAGGCTATTTCCTTGTCTAGTTAGAGCGGCTGGTGGATCTTTATGTGAAGCACGCTGTCTCTCCCTTGGTGCACATCATTGTGAATAAAACTCTGTTCCTGAT
>PYXC01002158.1:147500-157500 GCA_015244755.2 Tenualosa ilisha
ATCACCTGTGTTGTTCAGCAGGGAGGTGCAGTTTGCCAGAGGGGTTTATTTGGCTTGTTGTGTTTTTAGATTTTTATTTTAAGCAGAGCAGTTATAGTTCCCCCTGTGTGTGTGTGTGTGTGTGTGTGTGTGTGTGTCTATGTAGGGGTGTGTATGCGTGTGCCTATGTAGGGGTGTGTATGCGTGTGCCTGAGCTGGTTTTAGATTTTTTCTTACTCTCTGATATAATCTGATTCCTCTAGAACTGTCTGCTGGTACTGACTCACTCTACAGGAAGAGGCAGGGCTGGCTCTATTTCCTGAAGAGGCTGGCTAAGTATCCGGCCAAGGTCCTCTTCTCTGCTGTGGTGTGCTGGGGTGGCAACACCAGAAAATGGACCATTGGCTGGTGAGAAGGGCTCTGTGGCTGGCACGTGATCCAAACAGAGGAGCGTGTTCAGTAGCAGACTCCTGCCTGCAACATGCTGAACAGACAGGCTGAGGAGGTCCTTTGTCCCATGGGCTATTCAGCTGTACAACTGCACTCAGGAGGGGTGGTGTGAGGTGAACTTGTGTATGCCGAAGAAGGGGACATCGTAAACGGTGAGCGAGGAAGCGCAAAGAGGGCAGGAGAAGCGCAAAGAGGGCAGGAGTTCAAACTGGAAGGTGGAAAACTAACGCTAGCTGGCCATCTGTCCCATCCATCCTGCTTGCAAATGTCTGCTCAACAGACAACAATCTGGACTACCTTCAATTCAATTCAATTCAGTTTTATTTCTACAGCACCTTTCACAATAGTATTGTCTCATGGCACTTTACAGAAAGGAGCACCCAAGAGCAACAAGGGCAAGGAAAAACTCCCTTATGTTTAGTTGGTCTAGGAAGAAACCTTGGGCAGATCCGTGGCCCAAGGGGAACCCAACTTCCAGGGATCATGTAGGCAAGGCACAATCAGTAGTTACCATGATAGACAACAATCTGTCCATGGTTTTAGCTGAGCATCATAATAATTACAAAATATTGTCCAACAACATTACATGGTAGTCAAGCCATAGGTGGTTATCAAAAGTTATGGCAGGACAGAGTAGTAGCAGCCAGACATAATGTTATGGCAGGACAGAGTAGTAGCAGCCAGACATAATGTTATGGCAGGACAGAGTAGTAGCAGCCAGACATAATGTTATGGCAGGACAGAGTAGTAGCAGCAGAAAATGTATGAGAAGAGTAGTAGCAGCCAGACATAATGTTTTGGCAGGACAGAGTAGTAGCAGCCAGACATAATGTTATGGCAGGACAGAGTAGTAGCAGCCAGACATAATGTTATGGCAGGACAGAGTAGTAGCAGCCAGACATAATGATCAGGAATGAGATCGACCATGGAGGTAACGTTGGGAGGGTCCATTTTGACAGTGCCATTGTGATGAGGGGTCAGTTGTGGGGCATTTGGAAGAAGAGTCAGTTGAAGTCCACTCAGGGGGAGGCAGGGATGACACTCAGCACAGATGATTGTGGGGTAAGAGGACAGATGAAGCAGATGAGTCATGCAAGGAGAGAAGATCAAAGACGTCACTTCTGTTAAACTGGTGGGTGCAAATGAGTCAAGGTTTGCTACAGGTCGACTGGAACGTGCTGGAGGTCATTGCTGAGGTTATTGGAAGGGAGAGAGTCACGTCATTCCTACTTTTGTTAGGCCAGATTTTGTGTTGAAAAGGAATTTTTGATTATTTTTAGTCCTGTATAAGTGAGGAATAATATGCTGATTTGGCATTGTTACGTGCTGTCTTGTACTCATTTAAGCTGTCTTTCCAAGCAAGGTAGAACACTTCAAGTTTAGTGGCATAACATTCCTTTCAAGTCTACGCTTGATCAGTGACGAGTCTGTGTGGCCAAATTTCAGTTGTGATTTCTGATCAAATTGTTTGTTTGTCAATAGAGGAAATGATCTAGCAAGCTTATTGTAAGAAGGCCACATCCAACCTCAACAAAACTTGCAATGTGAGTTCAGGGACTGCTGTGTTATTGTTTTTGTGCAAACATGGCTGAACAACAGTATACAGAACTCATGCTAGCCTTCTGGGTGGACAGAGATGCTGCTCTGTAAGACTTGTGGAGGTGGTATGTCAACACTGACTGCTGCAGAAATGCAGTGCTTGCATCTTTGGTGGAGTTTGTCACTGTTGAAGGCCGACCATTCTACATTCCGTGCAGATTCACAGCTGTGTTTATTCTTGCTGTTTACATCACATCAAGTGCTAATGCAAAGACACACGCAGCCTATGGCAGGGAATGCAAGCCATCACCAACGACAGACCAGCTCCACTCTCCTGTGACGGTGATGGCTCCATCACCAACTACAGACCAGCTCCACTCTCCTGTGACGGTGATGGCTCCATCACCAACTACAGACCAGCTCCACTCTCCTGTGACGGTGATAGCTCCATCACCAACTACTGACCAGCCCCACTCTCCTGTGACTGATAGCTCCATCACCAACTACAGACCAGCTCCACTCTCCTGTGATGGTGATAGTTCCATCACTAACCACAAACCAGCTCCTTTCTCCTGTGATGGTGATAGCTCCATCACCAACCACAAACCAGCTCCCTCCCTGAGGCACTGTTCTAAACAGTTCACAGTTCTAAAACACAATGATGGTATTGAGGAAATCAACCCGTCCCCCCAACCACCAGGTGAAGTGAGGAAAACTATCAACATGAATGCCACTAATACAGCCCTGCGTCTGCGTATGTCCGTGTGATATCTCTCCATTTCTGAACTCCCCCATGGGAAATACGTCACAATGAACAGGAGATCCTACTGATTCAAATGGCGTACAGCGTTCCTATGGTTAGCGGTTCCTGAGTAATCTGGTCTTGAAGTCACAACTAATTTCTGCATCGTCTCCAAATCCACAGTGACCTGCCTCAATGACCACTGCCCAGTTTCACCTACATCCACCATCATGAAACATGAGGCTAGTCATGAAACACATCGAGTCCCAGCCACCTGCCACACTGGATCCTCTGCAGTTTGCCTCTCCAGGGAGGATGTCATCACCACTGCCATTCACCTGGTTCTCACACATCTGCACACAAAGGACACTTATGTTCATCGACTTCAGCTCAGCACTCAGCAGTCAGATTGTTGAACATCAAAACATGACATGTTTTATTCACTCTGAACTGAACTTTAATGTGGCACCACTTGAATCCATTATATATACTATATACAGTGGATCTGGCTGAAATGACAATCAAGCCCACTGTGCCTGTCTGTGTATGGAGCAGTGAAAAATGGCTATCAGGAATACATTCCTCACAGGTGTGTGTGAGTGTCCTCTGGAGCCTTCTTGTGTGTGTGTGTGTGTGTGTGTGTGTGTGTGTGTCATTACCTTTGAAAACAGTCTCTGCTAGTGCCTGCTTTTGTGTGCGTGTGTGTGCGTGTGTGTGTGTGTGTGTGGAGAGGCATGCTTTTGATCATAACACTCCAGCCTAATGCACACTGCTGTGTACTTTCTCTGTGGGAAGTGAGGTTGTGTGGCCTGCAGCTGTGCGTTTGAAATGTAGGAATAAGTGTGTGTGTGTGTGTGCTGCTAAGGGATCCAAACCCACCCACGGGAGCTGATCATGATATGCCTCGCTAACAGCCACCGCACCGTCTGTCCTTCTCATGGACCCCGATTGGAGCAGTGTGTGTGTGTGTGTGTGTGTGTGTGTGAGACAGATAGTATCTCAGATGATTCTTAATAGGATTCTGCTGGAGGCGCTGTGCTCTGATGTGGGAGAGGGGGCAGTCCTCTCCAGTGTTAAAGGTGAGAGGTCAAAGGCAGAATATTTAGGTAGCACAGAAACCCTCTCCTTATTCCAGTAGCATAGAAACCAACTCATTACCCACTGCTACAGTACAGCAACTTAAATCTATTAGCTTTTTAATATTGGAAACACACACACAGACACACACACACACAGAACAATATTGCAGCTTAAATCTATTAGATTTTTAATATTGGAAACACACACACACACTACACACAATACAGCAGCCTAAATCTTTAAAATGCAGCAACAGCTACAGTGTCACACTGCATTTCACTATCTCCAAACTGTCAGCAGAAACACACACACACACACACACACTCTGAATAAGGATTACAAAGTATGTGGTCCTATGGACACACACATTCTCTCACACAGCCAGGCTACTGCTTCTCAGAGTCATGTGAAAGTGGTAGAGGGGAGGAGGTGGGAGGTGTCAGGGTCAGTGTCTGTATTGGATGTGTGTGTGTGTGTGTGTGCGTGCGTGTGCATCATATAGTGTGTGACTAAGGGAATGTCTATCAGATGTGGTAGTGTTCGGATGGGAGCGTTGGGCTTAAGAGTGTTGAAGTTGGATGTGTGTGTGTGAGTGCATAGGGGTGTGTGTGTGTGTGTGTGTGTGTGGTAAGTTCAGGTAGTCTGCTAGTCTGCTCCATGCGTCAGCCGGCAGTATCCTCCATGTGTGGGCAGAGGGACAGGTGGCAGCTGCTAATTATAAACTCTCCCTCTCCAGAAGTGGAGCATGATGGTGTGTGTGTGTGTGTGTGTGTGTGTGTGTGTGTGTGTGTGTGTGTGTGTGTGTGTGTGTGTGAGAGAGAGAGAGAGAGAGTGACACATCCAAACCCTGGAAATGTCACTCGTCGAGACAGACCACACCGGAGACGGACCACACCGACTCATTGTCACCCACTACCGAGAGAGAACACACCAACACTCACCCACCGATGCGATGGAACACACCAACACACACTCACACACCACTGTGATGGAACACACCTACACACACTCACCCACCGATGTGATGGAACACACCAACTCACACTCACCCACCACTGTGATGGAACACACCAACACACACTCACCCACCGATGTGATGGACCACACCAACACACACTCACCCACCGATGTGATGGAACACACCAACACACGCTCACACACCACTGTGATGGAACATACCAACACACACTCATGCACCACAGAGACGGAACACACCAACATACGCTTTAACTCAGATCTGCCTATGTGATGGCGCACTGTAATCGTGTGTCTGTGTGTGTGTGTGTGTGTGTGTGTGTGTGATGGGAGACTTTAACTTGGACTCATATCTGCCTGTGTGATGGCACTCTGGAAGTGTGTGTGAGTGTGTGTGCATGTGATGGGAGACTTTAAGTGGGACTCCTGTCTGCCTGTGGGATCGTACAGTGGAAGTGTGTGTGAGTGTGTGTGTGAGTGATGACCCTGTTGCTCTTGGGTGCCTCTTGTTAATGTGTGGGAGTATTGGAATTTGTCACCTCTCCTATGCACCTTCTGCACTCTACTGTACACATAGGCTGAGAGGCAGACACAGTTTCACTGCATCTTTTACACTCAGTAGCCATATGCATGTGACAATACAATTTCCTGGTATCTTTTTATCCTTGATGGGAACTGGGACTCCTATCTGCCTGTGTGTTGGTACAGTGGAAGTGTGTGTGTGTGTGTGTTATGGGGGCCTCCTATCTGCCTGTGTGCTGGTGTAGTGGAAGTGTGTGTGAGTGTGTGTGTGTAAGATGGGGGACTCGCCTGTTTGCTAAATGGCTCCAGTTCTTCAGGACAACGTAGGATGTGTGAGTATGTGTGTCATTGTAATTCCAGAGTTTAATGTTTGGGAAAGTGTGTGTGTGTGTGTGTGTGTGTGTGTGTGTGTGTGTGTTTGCGTGTGTCCATTCAGTGCTGTGCTCCTGTGCTAACTGGCTCTAGCACTGTGTGACCTTGGAATAATGGAGGGTTAATTGGCCTGATAATTAAAATGAAGTGTAATTATCAAGGGCGCGGAAAGTCTGGTTATTGGGCCACTTCAATCAGTCAGGGGCACAGTTAGCCTAGCGGTTAGCGTGGCAGACACATGTCAGTTAGTGAGGTGTGGAGAGGCTGTTTATAATTTCAAGCAGTCAGGGGCACAGTTAGCCTAGCGGTTAGCGTGGCAGTCATTGAGGTCATGACATGTCAATCATTGAGGTTTACATTGTTTACAGCAATCAGTGCTATCAGAGTCAAGACAGCAGCTAGCCTAGTGGATGAACACATGTCAGTCAATGAGGTGTGGCCATGACATTTAGTCTAGCAGCCAGAGTGGCAGACACAAGACCAGTTAATCAGTGAGGTGTGGTTGGGTCAAAGATGGTAGATAGGTGGAGCAAGATATTTCATGATGAGCCACTTCCTGGAACCACAATCACACGAGGAGGGGCCACTAACCCACCCTCATGCAGTGCAGACGCACACTCTGTAACATTGAGGTCTATTAGCAGAGCCCCAGAATTTCACAGAATATTTAAAAGCCTTGTTTTTCCTGAGCAATGGACTTACATTTCAGACACAGTGTCATGATCTCCAAACCCTCCTGCCCATTTAAGGACAATGTTGTGATAGTATGACTCTCCACTCCAGAGAAAAATAGATAGATAGATAGATAGATAGATAGATAGATAGTCTTTATTGTCCCATAGGGATAATCTTTTCCACTCACTCATTTCATGTCATCTTCTCAAGCAGCAGATGGAAATAATTTAAAATAACTTGTAAATTACATCTCACAAAGAGCGGAACACCCCAGACATACACAGCAGCATGAACAACCATTTCCCATCTTTCCTCAAAATTTCTCATAGACATCCAGTATATAAGACACATCCCTCTGTTTCTCACATACACGGCCTCATAGACATCCAGTATATAACACACATCCGTCTATTTCTCACATACACAGCCTCATAGACATCCACTTAAACACTAAAGAATACAGGGGAGTGGGTGACTGTCACAGGAGTGTATTCAGTGCAGTGGTAGCTAAGGGGACAAAACTTTTCTCAAAATGTTCCAGGACTCTGTATGTGTGGTGAGATGGGAGTGCATTGAACAGGTTCAGAGGTCAGGACTGTGTGCTGGGGTGAGTACGAGGTGTATGGTGGATGTATTATTTGCATTAGTGGGGAGGGGAGGGGAGGGGGGGGGGTATCTTGGATGCTATGTGTGAGATTTTATTGAGTTCTTTCTGGTGACAGTATAGTGAAGAAACAGGGGGAGCAGTAGAGTAGAATGGGTTGAATGATGTTTTTGTAGAGTAGCAGAAGGAGATGGGATGCAACAGACAGTGATCTCAGTTTGTGTATGACATACAGCCTGTTGTGTGATGTTCATTGAAGTTTAGCTTATCTAAAGTGAGTCAAGATATGTGAAAGTTCTGACCTGTTCAACTCGTTGGCCATGGATGGTGATGTGATTGAGTCCAGGGGGTGATTTTGATGCATGTAGGACCAGTTCTTTTGTATTGCCGATGAGTTGGAGGTAGTTATCAGAACATCACAGTGCAAAATCTATGATGGACTCATGGTGAGCTGTGATGGAACTGCTGTCTGTGAGCAGTCCTACTATGGCTGTGTCATCTGCATATTTATAGTAGGCTAAGTGGTGGTGGGTAGTGAACTCTGGTAGTCTGGAGTGTATACAGAAGTGGACCCAGGGTGCAGCCTTGGTGGACTCCAGTGTTGGTGATGATGGTTGATGATGTTGTTATCCCTATTTTCACAGTCTGTGGCCTATTGCTGAGGAAGTTGTATATCCACTGGATGAGGAGAGGGGTGACTTTCAGGTGCTGTAGTTTCTTGATAAGTTAATGGGTCTGGATTGTGTTGAATACTGAATACTGAGAGGACTGTGATTAACAGAACTGAAGCAAAGTTGTTAGGAGTCTGAAATTGGTGAAGGAGGGAGCGGAGAGTCCAACTGTGGCCTGACATTTGGTAGGATGTGGTGCAGTGTTTTAGAGATGCAGTGTGTTTTGTTCCATGCATTTCATGCTTATTGGGGTGAGTGCAACTGGGTGAAAGTGGTTGGGCTCTGAAGGGCAGGATTGTCTTGGGTACAGGTGTGATGGCTGAGATTTGCCAGGGGATGGTTGAGGCTTTCCAGGGGATGGTTGAGGTTTTCCAGAGGAAAGGTATTGTAGCTGTCCTGTAGGATTCCCAGAAGATGGATTGGAAGATGGGAGAGAGCTCCACTGCGCAGCATTTAAGCACTCCTCCTGGGATGCCATCCAGCTTTGCTGCCTTGCCAAGTTTGCACCTGGCCAGCTCCCGCTGCAAATCCTCCTGTGTGAAGGGTGAATGGGGAAGTTCTTGAGGGGTTCTGAGGAGTGTGGTCATGGGTGGTGAGGGGTGTGGTCATGGGTATCAGACCAGTTGAAGAAACTTCAGGGAGTTTGCAAAATGCAGCGGGTCCGGGGTTGGTAGGTGGTGGTCTTTTTGTTCCTGACCTGTAAGTTGTTTGACTATCTGGACCCTCTCATCCATGATGGTGGAGACCCTCTCATCCATGATGGTGATGACCTTCTCATCCATGATGTTGGAGACCCTCTCATCCATGATGGTGATGACCTTCTCATCCATGATGGTGATGACCTTCTCATCCATGATGTTGGAGACCCTCTCATCCATGATGGTGATGACTTTCTCATCCATGATAGTGGAGACCCTCTCATCAAATGAGCCCTGTTCTGTTCTGAGTGACACTGTGAGTTGATGGTTTGATGCATGTCAGTTCCATTGAGGAAGATGACATTGTGGTATGAAAATCCAAGTGGCGGGGAGGCGTGTGCACTGAAGGCACCGGCAACATTGCCATAGCAAAGTGATCTCTGTCCTTGTTTGGATGTTCATGAATTGGTGGAAGGATGGCCTAGCCTGCAGTTGTTGAAATCGCCCAGGATAAACGCCGGAGGCTCGGGACAGGTGACTAGCATGGTGTTAGCATTGTTCACTACTAGCTCTGCTGCTATACTAGCACTGGTGCTCGATGGGACGTAAACACAGGTGACAACCATCGGGGATTTCCTCTGGAGGTAGAAGGGATACAGGCTAGCGGTCAGCATCTCCACATCTGGTGTGCAGATCTTGTTGTGGATCTTGATGTCATCACACCACCTGCTGTGGACGAAGATGCAGATCCCAACACCTCCTACTTTGCCTGACTGATGGATCCTGTCAGCCCGTTGGTGAGGTGATCAAGAATCTGGGACCTCGTTGTCCAGTCAGGTTTCTGTGAGCGCGATGAAGCAACATGCATGATTGTGAGCAGTGTGTAGACATCCCTCATTGTAGACAATAGGTAGATTGATGGATGGGGTTAGAGATGTAGACACTGGTGAGAACTACACACAAACCTCAGACGCTCTGCTGTTTGGAAAAGGGAGGGATTAGAGCAGGTGCCTTTAACCTCCTATTCTAGAGCCAGTTTAATGGTGTGCGCATGTGTTGTGTGTGTGTGTGTGTGTGTGTGTGTGTGTGTGTGTGTGTGTGTGTATTTGAGAGAAAATGTGTATTTTTGCTTGCCTCTGCTATGCACTGTATGGATGATGGATAAAGGATCAGGTGGGGGAGGGGTGTGTGTGGAGGAGGGGTTGGGGTGGGCGGAGCCCAGTGCTGCAGCTTGAATGTTCAATGACAGATGAAGCGAAGGACAAAATGGTTTCAGTGTCTGCAGGGGATCACCAGCCTCTCAACAGCTTTCTGATCTTGGAGTCACACACACGCGTGCGCACGGACACACACACACGCTCACACACACAGGGGATCACAAGCCTCTCCGATCTTAGAGTCACACGCATGTGCACACACACACACACACAGGGGATCACAAGCCTCTCCGATCTTAGAGTCACACGCACGTGCACACACACACACACACACACACACACACACACACACAGGGGATCACATGCCTCTCCGATCTTAGAGACACACACACACACACACAGACACACAGGGAATCACAAGCCTCTCCGATCTTCACACACACACAAATGCACACATACAATCTTTACCTTCAATGAGTCTATGGGCTATGTTGTGTGTGTGTGTGTGTGTGTGTGTGTGTGTGTGTGTGTGTGTGTGTGTGTCTGTCTGTCTGTACTTCAGGGCTCATTGCAAAATCACTTGCCATGGTTGTGTG
>PYXC01002158.1:167500-170000 GCA_015244755.2 Tenualosa ilisha
GACTGGCTCTATAAACAATCGCTGTCAGGAAGCAGACGTGCCTAAATGGATTGACCTGGTGACAACTACAAAAAATCAGAAGAGAGAGAGAAAGATGGAGAGAGAGAGGGATGGAGAGAGAGAAAGATGGGTGAAATGTTTTTTTTCTCTGTTTTCTCAGTTGAGTGGCTGCTGCAGTACTGGCCTTAAGGTTCCGTTTGGACCGATTATATATGGTGATCATTTACCTCCTCTGTGCTCTCCTCTCCTCCCCTCTACTCTACTCTACTCTCTCCTCTCCTCTGTCCTCTCCTCTCCTCTCCTCCCCTCTACTCTACTCTCTCCTCTCCTCTGTCCTCTGCTCTCCTCTCCTCTCCTCCCCTCTACTCTACTCTCTCCTCTCCTCTGTCCTCTGCTCTCCTCTCCTCTCCTCCCCTCTACTCTACTCTACTCTCTCCTCTCCTCTGTCCTCTGCTCTCCTCTCCTCTCCTCCCCTCTACTCTACTCTACTCTCTCCTCTCTCCTTTTCTTTCTTATCTATGGTTTCTTATGTTCTCTTCCGTTCTCTTCCTCTCCTCTTTTCCTCTCTTCCCATTTTCCCTTCCTCAGGCCTCCACCCTTCTTCCCTCATCTCCTCTCCTCCTCTCCTCCTCTCCTCCACTCTTCTTCATCTCTCTTCTCTCTTCCTCGTCAACTCCGTGCAGTAAGGGCTGACACACTTTGATTAGCACATACTTACACAGATACGCCATGTGTGTTTGTAGAGTATGTGTGTGTGTGTGTGTGTGTGTGTGGTGTATGTATTTGTGTTTGTGTTGTATGTGTGTGTGTTGTTACCTGGTTGTGGGTATGATCATACTGGAGGGGGCAGGTGGGGAGTGGCCTCCACATGCCAGAGTGTGTCGTCTGGACGGGACCAGACCTCAAGGGCTAACCCCTGTCAGGACATGTCAATACTGGCTCATCACACACTCTCCCAGTCTCAAACACACACACATACACACACTGTACAGAGGAGAAATCGTACTCTCTCACACTCTTTAAGAGGTTGGCACTTCAGAACAGAAGGGAGGATGAAGACAGGATTAGGGAAAGGAGAGAGAGAGAAAAGAGAGGAGAAAGAGAGAAGGAGAGAAGAGGGGAAAGAGAGAAGAGGGGAGAGAGAGGGAGCGAGAGAGAGAATAGAGTAAGAGCTGAACAAGTTGAAAAAAAAGGAAGGATGACAAAGATGGGGTGAGAGAGAGAGAGAGAGAAAGAGAAGCAAGGCTGAGAAAGTGTGGAGGAATGCTGAGGGATGGGGGGTGTTTGGGAACATAACAAAACGGGAAAATAATTCATTTCTAAATTGAATAGTAATAAAGAAGAATAAATGATGAACCAAAAGAGAAAAACAAGAACATAGAACCCAGAGCTGGGGCAGAGCTGGGCCAGACCATCAGGGCCAGGGAGGACCCTAATGTGGCGGGGGCATTAGAACTGGGCCAGAGACGGCCCTAATGTGGCGGGGCATTAGAACTGGGCCAGAGACGGCCCTAATGTGGCGGGGTGTCAGAACTGGGCCAGAGACGGCCCTAATGTGGCGGGGCATTAGAACTGGGCCAGAGACGGCCCTAATGTGGCGGGGTGTCAGAACTGGGCCAGAGACGGCCCTAATGTGGCGGGGCGGCAGCAGTGAGCCAACAGTGAAGTGTTCTCCCCTAAGATGTGTCTCTAGCTGTTACATAAGCACACCCTTGTGTGTGGGGTGGGTCCCCAATCAATCAAAACACACGCACACACACACACACACACACACACAAACACACACACAGAGACTCAAAGATAATGGCACCTGTGTTATGTGCATGCTTTATGTGCTAATTTGTGTGTGTGTGTGAGAGCGCAGTTCATTCACATGTGTTGGAGCTCCATAATTTGTGTGATTTGGAGCCTTGGACTCTGAAATAACGCACACACACACACACACACACACACGCACTCCCTGCCTGGTGCTTTTGTGCTCTGAAATAACACACACACAAACACACACACTCCCTGCCTGGTGCTTTTGTGCTCTGAAATAACAGGCCACAAATGCCATATTTTGGTGCTGCGCGCTGATGTCATCCCATGAAACAAAGAAGGGATCTGCTGTGAGCGGGAAAGATAATTGGAGCCTTGTTAGAATATATCATCATCTCAGCAGGGAGACACACACACACACACACACACACACAGACACACACACAGACACACACACATGTTCGGTCCTATGGGGGTGTTCAGTCATCAGTGCTTAGACTATAATGTCTGTTTCTCTATAACACCTGTTACCACACACACACACACACATACATACACATACACACACTCTTACACAGATTTAGACCTATGAAGATGTGATTATGAGACTACAATGTCAATGTCTCTAGAGCACCTGTTGGCACACACAGATACACACACACACACACACACACACAGTTACCATGTTGTTTCTGCAAATATCATCATGTCAACAATTTCCATTCTGCCACAGCATCAG
>PYXC01002158.1:172500-175149 GCA_015244755.2 Tenualosa ilisha
TTTCTGAAACACCACTGAGCTGTGCTACACGTGTGTGTGTGTGTGTTTGTGCACATTTGTGTGTGTTTGTGAACTAGACTGTGCTGTGTGTGTGTTTCTGAACGCCATTGAGCTGTGCTGTTCGTGTGTGTGTTTGTCTGTGTGTGTGTTTCTGAATGCTACATTGCTGTGTGTGTGTTTCTGAATGCCACTGTGTTATGTGTGTGTGACAGTGTGTCTGTATGTGTGTATGTTTCTGAATGACGTTATGTGTATTTGTGTGTGTGTTTCTAAACACCACTGTAGTATGTATTCGTGTGTGTTTCTAAACTGCACTGTGTGTGTGTGTGTTTCTAAACCGCACTGTGCTGCGTATGTGCGTGTGTGTGTCTAAAACACACTATGCTGCATGTGTGTGTGTGTGTTTCTAAACTGCACTGTGTGTGTGTGTGTGTGTTTCTAAACCACACTGTACTGTGTATGTGTGTGTGTGTGTGTCTAAACCACACTATGCTGTGTGTGTGTGTGTGTGTGTGTGTTTCTAAACTGTGCTGTGTGTGTATGCGTGTGTGTGTTTCTAAACGCCACCTTGGGCACAAAGGTGTCAGAGCCAGAGAGCCCCAGAACCCGAGAGCAGGAGAGCGGAGCGGGAATTGATTTTTCTCTGGTCTGTCCCTTCGTCCCAGCGGGGGCTCTGTTTCAGACAACTTCCTACTGGGAGAAGAGAAAGACAAACAAAGAACAGAAGAAAAAGAGAGAAGGAGAGAGTGAGAAAAAACATTGATTTGAATACCTGAACACTTGATAATCAAATTAGCTCTCAGGCTGAACACACCTGTGTGGAGAGATAAGATAAGAGACTTGGAGAAACTAATCTGGGAGAGGAGGAGGAGGGGAGGGGATGGAGTGGAGGAAGGAAGGGAAGAGGAGGAGAGGAGGAGAGAGGAGGGGAGGGGATGGAGTGGAGGAAGGAAGGGAAGAGGAGGAGAGGAGGAGAGAGGAGGGGAGGGGATGGAGTGGAGGAAGGAAGGGAAGAGGAGGAGAGGAGAGAGAGGAGGGGAGGGGATGGAGTGGAGGAAGGAAGGGAAGAGGAGGAGAGGAGGAGAGAGGAGGGGTGGGGCTCGAGGTGATATAAGATGAGCAATGAGAGAGTAAAGTAATGAAGTCATTAGGGTGTGTGTGTGTGTGTGTGTGGTTCTCCTACTGCTGTGTGTTCAGTCCCTGAGCCCCCTCCACAGATGTCATTTGTTTTTAAGCTAATGACCACGTTTTTGTTTCATGCTCAGACTGGTGTCTGTGTGTGTGTGTATGTGTGTGTATGTGTGTGTGTGTGTGTATGTGTGTATATGTGTGTGTGTGGGAGGGGTCCAAATCAGCCACAACAACTCCCATAATACCACCATAACTCTCCACTGCTAGTGATGTTACACACGCACACACACACACACACACACACAGACTGGTTTGACCACTGGTGGACCTCATATGGGCCACGTCCAGGGCTGCGCTGCACGTTTGCTCTGGGTAATGAGGTGCACAGGTGTGTGTGTGTTTGCTCCCAGCTCTAGAAAGGGAGCAGTAATGACCCCCCCCCCACACACACACACACACACTCCAACAGCTTTAGCGAGCACCTGTGCCCCTCCCCCTAGTTTGTGTATGGGCTAACGTCCATTTGGCCGTGTGTGTGTCTATTTGTGTGTCAGCGCTGTTAACTCCTGAAAGCAGATGTTTCCCCTCACTGGGCTGTGTGTGTGTGTATGTGTGTGTGTGTGTGTGTGTGTGTGTTTGTGTGTCAGTACCAAGTGACACAGACTCACGCACTAGTGTCCTTCAGTGTTACACATGAGTGACACACACACACTCAGTAACATCCCTCAGTGTTAAACAAGAGAGACACACACACACTCAGTAACATCCCTCAGTGTTAAACAAGAGAGACACACACACACTCAGTAACATCCTTCAGCGTTAAACAAGAGAGACACACACACACTCAGTAACATCCTTCAGCGTTACACAAGAGTGACACACACACACTCACTAGCATCCTTCAGCTTTACACAAAAGTGATACACACACACTCAGTAACATCCCTCAGTGTTAAACAAGAGAGACACACATACACTCAGTAACATCCTTCAGTGTTAAACAGGAGTGATACACACACACTCAGTTACACCATTCAGTGTTAAACAGGAGTGACACATACACTCAGTTACACCCTTCAGTGTTAAACAGGAGTGATACACATACACTCAGTTACACCCTTCAGTGTTAAACAGGAGTGATACACACACACTCAGTAACATCCTCCCTTCTTTTTACACCTTCATCTCTCATGATCTCTGCACTCTACGCTATAGTGAGACCAAACAAAGGTTCACCATGGAGTCAAGTGGTACCGCATTAGATATATATATAGAAGATATTTGAGACAGGCTACACTTAGTGCACTTGGGCTACACTTAGTGCACTTGGGCTATACAGTATAAACATAAATATACATGAAGTGTGTCAGACAACAGACACTAACATGGGGCATAAGTAGACCTGCAACAGCACTGACTGTCTGTAGATAGATTCACAGTGGAGTGGAGGTAGAATAGAGTGTTTAGGTGTGTTGAGTGGACGGGTGTGTTGAGTGGATGGGTGTGTTGAGTGGATGGG
>PYXC01002159.1:7500-12500 GCA_015244755.2 Tenualosa ilisha
TGTGAGTGTGTATGCCTGTGTGTGTGTGTGTGAAAGGAAAGGAATCAGTAGAAATGGCTCCATCTTGAAAATCCCAACCGTGGCTGTCAGACTGTTGAGTTTGGTGGAGCTGCAGTAGTGGACAAGTCCAGGGTTTAATTCAGCCTCAGTGGGCTCTCTCATGTGTGTGTGTGCACCTCAGTGTGTGTGTATGTGTGCACCTCTGTGTGTGTGTGTGTCTATGCGTTTGTCATGCTGTCTGTCTGTGTGTGTACATGTGTGTGTGTGTATGTTTGTGTATGTGTGTGTGTGTGTGTGTGTGTGTGTGTGTCTGTCTGTCTGTCTGTGTGTGTGTGTGTGTGTCTGTCTGTGTGTGTGTGTACTTGGTTTACTCAGGGTGAGGACAGGGTGAGGCAGGAATGCATTAATGACAGACTCAATCTGTCAGAGAGCAGGAACACACACACACACACACACACACGCGCGGGCACACGCACACACACAAAAACAGAGCTACTTCAGTGGCATCTGCACATGTAAACACGTGCCTGTCAGTGTGTGTGTTTGTGTGTATGTGTGTGTGTGTGTGTGTGTGTGTGTGTGCACGCATGTGTGTCAGTAGAGAGAAAAACTCAGGTGATTTATCATCAGATGCCCACATAAAGCAGAGCAGTCACACACACACACACACACACACACACACACACAGTCCTGAGTTTAGTCTGCTGTGTGCTTCTGGGTGGGCAGAGAGAGTCTTCTGCAGTCTCTCCATCACTAACATGTACATTCACATGTGTGCATTCAGCAGACGCTTCTCTCCAAAGCCACTTACAGAAGAGGAGAACATTCAAGCTACAACACAATGAAAGAAACTAACAAAGAGTGCATATTGCTAACACAGAACTGCACTATTTTAAGTTGAAAGTGCAATAGTGTAATAAAAGTGCAGTATAAAAGAGAAATTCAGTATAAGTTGTGAAGTGCATTCTCAAAATTTACGCTAGGAGATATTCTTGGAAGAGCTGGGTCTTTAAGAGTTTCTTGAGGGTGGAGTGGGTATCAGTTGATCTGGTAGCACTTGGAAGGTCATTCCACCAGCGTGGAACCAAACATGAGAAGAGTCTGGATTGACCTGGGCAAGGTGTTGGCCGTGCTAGAAAACGTTCCTTAGAGGAGTGAAGCGGTCGGCGGGTGACATGGGGCTTTAGGAGAGTATTCAGGTAGATGGGAGCAGAGCCATCATTCACCCTGTAGCCCACCATAAGTGCCTTGAATTTGATGCGAGCAGCCAAGGGTAGCCAGTGAAGATCAATGAACAGAGGTGTGACATGTGCCCTTTTTGGCTGGTTAAAGACCAGACGTGCAGCTGCATTCTGGATCATCTGTAGCGGTCTCACCGCACAGGCTGGAAGACCTGATGGGAGGGCATTGCAGTAGTCAAGACGAGAGATAACCAGGGTCTGTACCAGGAGCTGGGTTGCATGTTGGGTTAGGTACGGCCTGATCTTCCTTATGTTGAATAGGGAGAAACGGCATGACCGAGCCACAGAGGCAACGTGATCTGCAAAGGTCAGCTGGTCATCAATCATGACACCAAGGTTTCTTGCCACTTTGGTGGGAGAAACAGACAGGGGCTCTATTTTGACGATCATATGCGCATTGTCTAAAGTCTGTCGCGCAAGTTGCTTTGGGGGCGTTCCCGACACAATTTGGTATTTTGACGGCGGGAAAAGCGAACATTGCGCCAGGCGCATGGCTCAACAGGGTTGGTCTTAAAGTACTTTATTAGTCATGGGTGTGTTTTGGGTGTAACATACAATTGACCAATCAGGATTTATACTCTCATTCCCTTTAAAAGCCAGCGGCGCATTTTCCATGGTGTGTTGCTATTACGATGGCGAATTTACCCGGAAGACAGGAGCGTTTTTCGATGGAGGAGACCGATCTGCTAGTGCGTGAGGTAAAAGCGCATGAACAGGTTATCTTCGGGGATGGAAAGAATCCCCCCAAACCTCCACGGGTCAAGGAAGTATGGGAGGAAATATCCTCAGTTGTGTCCTCCGCCTTTGGCAAAAAAAAACATCCGAACAGTGCCGAAAGCGGTACAATGATGTTAGAAGACGGGGGAAACAAAAGCTTTCAACGCAAATGAATAAATATTGTGATATATGTGATGTACATTCATATTTCATATTTCCAGGGACTCCATAATCTTTTTCTCCACAAGAAAAACTTTTGTATAAACTCTGCTGCACGCTCCTGCTGATGAGAGAAGCAGGGTGTGCGCGCATTGTGCACGCTTTCATATCCCAAAGCGCTGTGCGCCCCTAAAATAGCTTTTCAGCAACGCGCAACTGACGACAGACCAGGGTTTTGTTGGTCACTGGCGGATTTAATTTTTGCGTCCTTACAATGGCATCTGGCACGCTTTGCGCCAGACCACACCTCTTCTTTCCGCTGACACACCCGTGACGGCGCAGTGTCATCTGCTATCTAGACAACGTGATTTTTTGCCAGAAAAAATGAACGATGCGCTGGCACAGAATAGTAATGACACCATGCGCATGTCGCGAATGCACAGTGCGCCGCGGCACGATAGGGCCCAGGGAGTCGACCTTGATGCTGATGTCGTGGTGTATGGCTTGTTTGCTAACTCATTCATCACCAGTAGTGTACTAACTCACTCATTTATCATCAGTAGTGTACTAACTCACTCATTCATCACCAGTAGTATACTATGTCACTTATTCATCACCAGTAGTGTACTATATCACGAGCTAAAAGTCATTCACTCTCATCTAGTTCGCCCCTGCCTGCTGTCCTCTCTAGCGTCTCGCTCATTCCTTCAGTGTGCCCAACTGCACTTTGCAGAGCCCTGGTATTTCTTTCAGGAAATGCATCTCTAGTTCTGAAACTGTTCCTCTACTGTTTGTTGCTTCTCTATTTCAGCTGTATCTGTATCTGTATAGTCCCTGTCATATTTAGTGGGTCAGGGACACAAAGCCCTGCACTCCAGCTCTCCAGCCGAGCGTGAAGACCCCCCCTCCACCCCCCAATCCCCCCACCACACAGAACCTCACCAATGCCGTTGGTAACATGAGCCTCCTGCTGCCACGGCAACAAGCCTCTCACCCGGAATGTGCTGCTGGACGAGAACAGGTAGAACGCGATACAGAAGAGCACAGAACATGGAACACTATAAAGAGGGGTGCTGGTGCCGTAGTGGTTAAGGAACCCAGCTAACATGCTAGCAGTCTGGAAAATTGTGCGTTTGAATCCTGGCTGTCACCATTGTGCCCTTGAGCAAGGCACTTAACCCTGAGTTGTTCTAGGGGAGACTGGCCCTGATGGCCAGTCTCAAAAACTGAACTGCTGGTCCTCCCAGCCAAACAAGCCATACATCACGACATCAGTATGAAGATCGACTCCCACCAAAGTGGCAAGAAACCTAGGTGTCATGATCGATGACCAACTGACCTTTGCAGATCACGTTGCCTCTGTGGCTCGGTCGTGCCGTTTTTCCCTATTCAACATAAGGAAGATCAGGCCGTACCTAACCCAACATGCAACCCAGCTCCTGGTTCAGACCCTGGTTATCTCTCGTCTTGACTACTGCAATGTCCTCCTATCAGGCCTACCAGCCTGTGCGGTGAGACCACTACAGATGATCCAGAATGCAGCTGCACGTCTGGTCTTTCACCAGCCAAAAAGGGCACATGTCACACCTCTGTTTATTGATCTTCACTGGCTACCCTTGGCTGCTCGCATTAAATTCAAGGCACTTATGGTGGGCTACAGGGTGAATGATCTGGCTCCTCTCTGGCTCCTCCACTGTGGGTATTAGAGCATCCTTCAGTCCCACCCTAACGAAGCACTCCTAAAGCAGGATCTGGCAACCCTGTGGTCTTCAGTCTCCAGAGCTCCTTCTACAGACACTCTGTACATTCTCACCAATCCATGTGGATTTCTTTGCAAACCCCGAATAGGAACAGTGCAGTTTCACTTTGATTCCGTTTCGGTTTCTTTCTCGTACTGGAAGTGCTTGTATCTGGACGCAGCAGCAGCAGGGGCTGAAAGTGCTTGTATCTGGACGTAGCAGCAGCAGGGGCTGAGAGCCTTCATTCGCCCCGGACGAGTCATTTCACCATTAAAGTGACTATGAAGCTGCTGCCTACAAACAGCGCAGAGAAGAGCCGTATGTGTGCCATTAAGAGTCGTATGTGTGCCATTAAGAGTCGTATGTGTACCATTAAGAGTCGTATGTGTGCCATTAAATGCCCTCCAGGCATCATTGGATTAAATTCACCTAAAAACAGCATCCAATGATGCCTGGAGGGCATTTAATGGCACACATACGACTCTTAATGGCACACATACGACTCTTAATGGCACACATACGACTCTTAATGGCACACATACGACTCTTAATGGCACACATACGACTCTTAATGGCACACATACGACTCTTAATGGCACACATACGACTCTTAATGGCACACATACGACTCTTAATGGCACACATACGACTCTTAATGGCACACATACGGTTCTTCTCTGCGTTGTTTGTAGTGTGTGTGTGTGTGTGCTTGTGGGTCGTGTGTATATGAGTGTGTGTGTGTGTGTGTGCCTGTGTGTCATGTGTGTGTCATACCTATCCTATCGACCTAGGTTTAGGCATCTGTAGTTGTTTATATTTGCAGGTTAACAACTACATCCCTCTATGCCACCCACACACTCACACACACACTCTCTCTTGCATGTAACTGAACACTTTGACGGCAATGATCTGGATGAATGAGAATCTACACAGACACACACTCTCTATCTTTCACTCTCACACACACATACATACATACATACATACATACATACAAACACACATATCTCACACACAACACACACACACACATCTCACAACACACACACACACACTTCAGACACTACTTTCATGTCCCTGTGTTGCTGTCCTGAGCTTTGAGGTTCCTTTAACCTGCTCATCTCACTGAGGACTTCCGCAAAGG
>PYXC01002159.1:17500-22500 GCA_015244755.2 Tenualosa ilisha
CCAGACTACTCACAACTATACCAGACTACTCACAACTACATCAGACTACTACAACTACACCAGACTACTCACAACTATACCAGACTACTCACAACTATACCAGACTACTACAACTACACCAGACTACTCACAACTATACCAGACTACTCACAACTATACCAGACTACTCACAACTACATCAGACTACTACAACTACACCAGACTACTCACAACTACACCAGACTACTCACAACTACATCAGACTACTACAACTACACCAGACTACTCACAACTACATCAGACTACTACAACTACACCAGACTACTCACAAATATACCAGACTACTACAACTACATCAGACTACTACAACTATACCAGACTACTCACAAATATACCAGACTACTACAACTACATCAGACTACTACAACTACACCAGACTACTCACAAATATACCAGACTACTACAACTACATCAGACTACTACAACTACACCAGACTACTCACAACTACATCAGACTACTCACAACTACACCAGACTACTACAACTACACCAGACTACTACAACTACACCAGACTACTACAACTACATCAGACTACTCACAACTACACCAGACCACTCACAACTACATCAGACTACTCACAACTACACCAGACTACTACAACTACACCAGACTACTCACAACTACATCAGACTACTACAACTACACCAGACTACTCACAAATATACCAGACTACTACAACTACATCAGACTACTACAACTACACCAGACTACTACAACTACATCAGACTACTCACAACTACACCAGACCACTCACAACTACATCAGACTACTCACAACTACACCAGACTACTACAACTACACCAGACTACTCACAACTACATCAGACTACTCACAACTACACCAGACTACTACAACTACACCAGACTACTCACAACTACACCAGACTACTACAACTACACCAGACTACTCACAACAACATCAGACTACTCACAACTACACCAGGCTACTCACAACTACATCAGACTACTCACAATTACATCAGACTACTACAACTACACCAGACTACTCACAACTACACCAGACTACTCACAACTACATCAGACTACTCACAACTACATCAGACTACTACAACTACACCAGACTACTACAACTACACCAGACTACTCACAACTACACCAGACTACTACAACAACACCAGACTACTACAACTACACCAGACTACTCACAACTACATCAGACTACTCACAACTATACCAGACTACTACAACTACATCAGACTACTCACAACTACACCAGACTACTACAACTACATCAGACTATTCACAACTACATCAGACTACTACAACTACACCAGACTACTACAACTACACCACCACTCTGCTTCTTGCTGCAAGCACAGCTCTTCTCTCTATTGTGTGTGTGTGTGTGTGTGTGTGTGTGTGTGAGCTCCTCTAAATTTAACTCAGTAATTACAGAGGCAAGGCTTTGCCTGTTTGCCCTGTTTAAACTCGATGGAACTGAAGTTATGGTAATGGGCCCTAAACAGCTGAACAACATTCTACCTCTTCACCAAAACTGACCCAGTGGCCTTTCACTGTCATGTAACACAAAAGTTAAAGACCTCGGGGTAATTATTGACCAGGACCTCTCTCTAAATAGTCATGTAAAACACATTTCAAAAACATCTTTTTTCCACCTATGAAATATTGCTAAGGTTAGAAATTTCCTATCCTTTGAGGACGCTGAAAAATGAATACATGCATTTATTACCTCCAGGCTTGATTACTGTAATGCTCTGTTCTCTGGGTGTAGTAATACCTGTATCAAAAACCTACAACTAATACAAAATGCTGCGGCCCAAACTCTCACCAGGACTAAAAAATATGAACATATCTCTCCTATCCTTGCTTCCCTACATTGGCTCCCTATTAAAAGTCGAATTGATTTTAAAATACTCCTCCTAACCTACAAAGCCCTCAAGGGCGATGCACCAACATATATTAAAGACTTACTTGTCCCTTACCACCCTCCTAGAACCCTAAGATCCCAAAATGCTGGTCTCCTTGTAATCCCAAGAATATCAAAATCTACGATAGGAGGAACAGCAAATTGTTACCGTGCACCCCTCCTGTGGAATAATCTCCCCCCAACATTCGACAAGCAGACACTCTGAATACCTTTAAGTCTAGACCTTGCTCTTTACTGTTTCCCATAGTTAGGGATGGTGCTGGTAAATCATCACTCCCCATGGGCCTTTTGGGAGGGACTGCCTCTGCTGTTGCCCCCAGCTGTGAGGCATAGCGGCCACTGACCATCCCTGCAGTGCTGCTGGGTTGCCATGCATCATACCTTAGTTATGCTGCTATAGCCTAGTGCCGCCACAAACCTTTCATGTGTCATGCTGTACAACTCTCTCTCTGTCTTTCTCTCTCTCAACCCTTCTCTCTGTTTACTTCTATGTGTATATGATGGACAAATGACTCTTATGATGATGTGTGAGTCTGGCCTAACTCATTTGCTTCCTCAGTCCACAATCACCTTTGCTGAGTGTCATCCCTGCCTACTTCACTTCCCTTCCTGAGTGGACTGCAACCAACACTATCGGAGGCCCATGCTAGGACTGACTCCCCTTCCCTGAGGCTTTGTGACTGACGCCCCCTCACAATGGCACTGTCAAATGGACCCTTATTGTTACCCACATGATCCATCTCACTCCTTGACTTTAACACTATGCCTGGCTTCTACTACACTGTCCAGCCATAATTCCTGATGACCACCTATGGTCTGACTACCTTGTAATGTTATGGGATAATAATCTAGAACTATTATGATCTTTAGTTAAAGCCATAGACAACTTGTAGTCTGTCATGGTTACTACTGATTGTAATTTTCCTGCATGACTCCTGGAAGTTGGGTTAACCTCTTGAGTAGTGGATCTGCCCAAGGTCAAGCCAGAGGAACCAAAGCATGGAATCAACTCCTCAATGCGGCAGAAGTTTTGGTGTGGTGTGGCAGATCAGATCACACATACAGATCAGATGACACACATCAAGAAGGGGTCGCTCTTGGTATAAGCAAGAACCTAACACACTCCTTCAATGGAAACCTTCTAGCGAAGGCCTCCTGTATGTCAGCAGTTGTAGGAGCACCAACCAACGTGTGGAACAACCACAAACTTGTTGTGGCAAAACTCAGCTTCAAGCTGAGGAGAACAAGGATGAATAAAAACAGAACAAAAAAAAAAACGCTGTGAAATGACAGAACTCAAAAACAAGGAGAGACGTCAGCTCTGCACTGAAAAAAAAAAAGATGAGGGAACGATGACATTCATTCTCAATCTTAATGACGCCATGATGATGATGATAATGATGACACATCTCACAAAGGACACCAGTGGACAGACGAAAACCATTAGAAAACCATTAGTAAACCATTACATACAGACGGCAGCTAATGGAGGAGGGAAAACAAACCAAACAGAAACTGCTGAGCTCAAAATCACCGCAGCTCAAAGAGACGTAAAACTCAATCTGAAGAGAAAGACCAGGAAGTGCAGCAGTTCACTGAGAAACCTGCTTAAGATGCTGAAAGACCAGGAAGTGCAGCAGTTCACTGAGAAACCTGCTTAAGATGCTGAAAGACCAGGAAGTGCAGCAGTTCACCGAGAAACCTGCTTAAGATGCTGAAAGACCAGGAAGTGCAGCAGTTCACTGAGAAACCTGCTTAAGATGCTGAAAGACCAGGAAGTGCAGCAGTTCACTGAGAAACCTGCTTAAGATGCTGAAAGACCAGGAAGTGCAGCAGTTCACTGAGAAACCTGCTTAAGATGCTGAAAGACCAGGAAGTGCAGCAGTTCACTGAGAAACCTGCTTAAGATGCTGAAAGACCAGGAAGTGCAGCAGTTCACTGAGAAACCTGCTTAAGATGCTGAAGCAGCAACACAGAGAAATGATGATGATGAAAACACTTGAGAGGAAAACATGGAAGCAATGCAGATCCAACACTACAAACCAAGACCTCCCAGACCTCCCAGGCCTCCCAGGACAGCCTTCAGATGGAGCATCACCAAAGACAAGACAAAACTAGAGGAACACTTCAGGGACACACCCACAAATAAGAGCACTTCAGGGACACGCCCACAAAGAAGAACGCTTCAGTGACACGCCCACAAAGAAGAGCACTTCAGTGACACCCACAAATACTCCCCAACATCACACAGGCAAACACAGATCTTGACATCAGCTCTTGAGTGAGAGAATGATTGAATGAGTAATTGAGTGAGTGAGAGAGTGAGTAATTGAGTGAGCGAGTGAGTGAGTAATTGAGTGAGTGAGAGAGTGAGTGAGTGAGTGAATGAGTGAGAGTGAGTGAGTGAATGAGTGAGTGAGTGAGTGAGAGCGTGAGTGAGTGAGTGAATGAGTGAGAGTGAGTGAGTGAATGAGTGAGTGAGAGAGTGAGTGAGTGAGTGAATGAGTGAGAGTGAGGGAGTGAATGAGTGAGTGAGAGAGTGAGTGAGTGAGTGAATGAGTGAGAGTGAGTGAGTGAATGAGTGAGTGAGTGAATGACTGAGTGAGTGAATGAGTCAAAAGCACCTGGCCTTACCCTTTATGACTCAGAAATTCAATTTCTCCTGTTTGCAGATGATTTGGTTCTGTTGTCTCCAACAGCACAGGGCCTGCAGCAGAACTTAGATATTCTACCAGAGTTCTGCCAGACCCGGGCCCCGGCCATTAAAAAGTTCTAAAAAAAAGACTAAAGTTCTAACGTTCCAGAAAAGAGGAAATAAATGCAACTTCACTCTGGACAAAGCAAAAACTTACAAGTTACAAAAACCTGGTCTGAAACTTACTACAAACTTACTACAGATGGAAACGGCAGTTTGGCTGTGAGGTAAAAGAAAAAGCAAGAAAGATTTTTTATCCAAAATCATAAATCAATTCAATTTGAAATACCAATCAATCAATAACTGAGCTGATTGTTTTATACAGCAGTGAAGTGTGGGGCCCCCTGATGCAACAAG
>PYXC01002159.1:30000-35000 GCA_015244755.2 Tenualosa ilisha
GTGTTTCTCTGAGTTCAGCCCTTCTCTGGTATCTCAGTAGGCGAGTCTTGTAAGGCAGTCATTGGCTGAAAACACAAGAGCAGTCAAATACACACACACACACACACACACTCTTTCTCTCTCTCTCTCCCTCACACACACATACAGGCCCCTCCACACATATACACAACTTACATACACAAGCCACACGATTTCAAACACAAGCCCCAGACTCACGTGTGTGTAATACTTTTACATACCTCTGCACACACACATACGCTCTCTCTGACATACACACACACACACACACACACACACACACACAAAGTGGGCTGAAGTTGTCTTGTGGCTGCGTAGTCAGCTCCAGAGGGCTGGCGTTTAATCAGGTGGAATGAGAGGGGGTTGGGCTTGCTGGTGTGTGTGTGTGTGTGTGTGTGTGGGTAGGTGGTTGGTGGGGGTAGTGGATGAGCTGGAATGGGGGAGGGGGGGGGCAGTTGGGGTGCATCAGGGCAGAATGGGACAATTGTTCCAAAAATCCTTTGAGTCTTTGATGCTCCTGCAGTGAAACTTCATCAAGCTGTGTGTGTGTGTGTGTGTGTGTGTGTGTGTATGTGTGTGTGTGAGAGTGTGTGTGTGTGTATAACTGCACACACGAGAGTGTATGTGTATGGCTGTGTGCACATTAGTGTGTGTGTGCATGTATATGGCTGTGTGCACATGAGTTTGTGTGTGTGTGTGTATGGCTGTGCGCAGATGTGTGTGTTTTTGTGTATGGAGGTGCACACATGAGTGTGTGTGTCATTTGACATGCAGGCTTCAAAAAACCTTTCTGTCAAAGTCTTCTGAACTTCTGAACACTTCCCACACACACACACACACATACACACACAAGAGTGTTCCCAACACTACAGCACACTCCAAAGATGTTTATGAATTCTGGGACAGTACACACGCACGCACGCACGCACGCACACACACACACACACACACACAGTTTGTGTTTCTCATCGCCTCTCTCGCAGAGAGAATATCAATATTCAGGAGAGCCCTCGTGCTTCCCATGCCCGAACCGGCAGACAAACTCCAACCGAGCCTATTGTGCGCGAGGCTTTTCTCATGCATGCCCTGAATGCGAGCCCGCGCATCCGCGCGCAGCACATAATCGCGTTTTCACCAGAAGGGCTTACTGTGGCAAAATAAAGCTGTGTGTGTGTGTGTGTGTGTGTGTGTGTGTGTGTGTGTGTGTGTGTGTGTCTGACTAGTGAATGAACTTATTATAAGTGCTGCAAGTCTCTGTGAGCGGCGAGAGTGCTGTTGTGTTGATTGATCCGCGTGCGCTGCAAGCTGACTAGCGCAACAAGTGTCAGACACACATGTAGTCTAGTTTGTGTGTATGTGTGGTGTGTGTGTGTGTGTTTGGTGTTTTCTTTCAAAAGGTATAACTTACTGAAATATCTACGTCCTAGAAGTACTGAGTAGTCCATTCGAAGAGTCAAAGAGTTGTGGCTAAATGGAGTTGAATTGAGCTCGAAAGTTCTGTCACACATGACTGGAATACACACACACACACCACACACACACACACACACACACACCACACACACACACACACACACACACAAACACCATAAACCCTTCTCTCCCGCAGAAACTAGTTCTGTCGAAGTACATTGTAATTCCGTTGGATCGAGATGTTAGATCGCCAGGTATCAATACGCTTCACTCATACACGCGCCCTACCTTTAAATTCTTGGCAGGTGCACGCGCTGTCACGATGGTCCTCCGCAAGTTGCAAAGCTCCTGTCCGTGGGTGCACTCCGTTGTTGCGCGTGAGCACCTCCTCGTAGCTCCTCACTCGGGTCGTTCACCGCTTGCAGCAGCGCTCGCTCTTCACATGGAAACGGGCCGTCCCCGGGGTTGGAGGAGACTCGCTCTCTCCACGGCACAATGCGAGAGCATTTGCATTTGGCTATCCCTCCCCGCGCCTTTCACGACTGCCATTGTTCCCCGCGGTCGGGGTCCTTATTTGGCTCGAGCACAAAAATCCGCCATGGCCTTCGTTCAAAGTGCAGGCCTGGCCCCCGCGAGCCCTCGGTAATTATAACGTAGCGGCCGAAAGGCCTGCAGGCGCGCAGAGGCTACTGCTCGGGTGTGTCTAATCTGTAATCCCACAAAAGAGGGGTTTCGTATAAAGACACTCCGGGAAGGAGCACACACACACACACACACACACACACACACACGCACACACACACACACACACACACGCACACACACACACACACACACACACACACAAACGTGCAGGTCTTGTGGTAAGAGGTGACAGCTATTGATGGAATGTAACCTAATCTTATGGGCCATAGGTACCATCCTCGCGCTGTTAAATTAGACTGTATTAATCTTGAAGTTTAGGATGTGAATCAGAATCAGCTGAGTGAGATATGATACGATCCGGTTTGACCCCAGAGACCCTCGCCACCGTCAGTCAGCCTTGGCTCGTGACAGAGAAACGGCTGTTTCCGCTTTCATTTCTTCTGCGCGTCCCCTGTGTAGAATTTAGCCTTGGCTACTTACAGTATAAATAGAGGTGTAAGTTTGTAAACCCTGTGGGCCCATTCCATTTTTTAAAAGGTCTTATACAGGAAGGGCTATAAACGGACACTAACATAAATAAACAAACAAACAAATAAATAATCAATCTACATAATCTGTATAATACTATATAATCTATAATAATCTATCTATCTATCTCAGAGCATTACGCATCTATCTATTCTATCTATTCTGAGTTCTTTGAGTCTTCAGCGCCCTCTCCCGTCGCACTCACAGCCACGCGCAGTGTCCGCTCCCATCCTGTCGGTGGCGGCAGCGTGGCACTGGTGTTAAGAACCTCACACTCTGTCGTCAGTTCTTGCATCAGACGGCGTAGTTTACGACAGAGTAGCCAGCTTTACGGCAACCGGGAGACGTTCATGTGGTCGCAGTGCATATGTGTGTAAACTGACGTCTCATACTTCTGTAATCTGCAGGTAAGCGTATGTTAGCATCCGAATCAGTATGTACACGGACAAAGCTGCCATAGGCTGGAATGACTGCATACGCAGAAATAAGTTGGGTGTCTAAACTTTTTGGCGTGGGTGTCCGCTGGCGTGTGTGAGAGCTGTGTTAGCCGGCGCTACTGGAGACATCTTAGCCAGTTATCAGCTGTTTGCAGTTCCTTTAGCAGTTGCATTCGTCCCAGAGATAACGCTACGGCCATTGGCCCTGGCCCCTAACAAATGCGCGCAGCATTACATCACCTGCGACACTTTTGATGCAGATGAGCTGTTCTACTGTCAGCTGCTGTCAGCTAACTTCCTATTCACCTGTAGAAAGGTGCGTCAGGCGCCCTGGAAAGTTCCATGTGCACGAAGGCCGAATATTCGTTTGTACTGTTTTATTTTTGTAAATTTCAATTAGGCACGGGTCATATTTGATCAGTACAGAGATCTGAGCTGCGCTTTTAATCAAGGGATTTTCTCTGTGTGTGTGTATGTGTTTGCGCATATTCTGTGAGATGGCATGTCAAGCTGTGTGTGTGTGTGTGTGTGTGTGTGTGTGTGTGTGTGTGTGTGTGTGTGTTTATGTTTATGTTTATGTGTATATGTGTGCCCTGTCAGATTGCACCTTGGCAGATGACATTCCTCTAAGCATTTGTGGCCTGACAGGTTTGTCAGCTCTGACTCTTTTACCTTTGTCTCTCATTTACACTCTCTCTCTCTCTATCTCTCTCTCTATCTCTCTCTCTCTCTATCTATCTCTCTTCTCTCCTTTTATCTCTCTCTCTCTCTCTCTCCAGCGATGGACGTGTTGTACGTGTCGTCTCATCCTGATGACTTTAAGAGTCTCCTGCCGCTGATCGCGGCCCAGTTCTGCCCCTCTCCCCCACGTGTCGTCACGGAGATGCCCCCGGCGGAGGTGTCTCGGTCGTGTCCGGCGCTGGTCCAGGGGGGCCAGGGGGCGCTGTGGGGTGCCAGTGCGGTGGGCTGGTACCTGGCGTCGCTGGCGGGCCGCGTGGGCAGCGGGCATCAGCAGCAGAGCAGCGTGTGGCAGTGGATCAGTTTCGCTCAGAACGAAATCACTCCCGTCGCCTGTGCCATTGTCTTTCCTCTGTTCGGGGCCAAGGGAGTTGACAAGAAGGTGTGTGTGTGTGTGTGTGTGTGTGTGTGTGTGTGTGTGTGAGAACAAGATCACGTCCATTGGTCTGTTACTGTGCAGCACAGAGTTTATTGATGTATTGATGTGTGTGTGTGTGTGTGTGTGTGTGTGTGTGTGTGTGTGTGTGTGTGTGTGAGAGAGAACAAGATCACGTCCATTGGTCTGTTACTGTGCAGCACAGTGTTTATTGATGTATTGATGTGTGTGTGTGTGTGTGTGTGTGTGTGTGTGTGTGTGTGTGTGTGTGTGAGAGAGAGAACAAGATCACGTCCATTGGTCTGTTACTGTGCAGCACAGTGTTTATTGATGTATTGATGTGTGTGTGTGTGTGTGTGTGTGTGTGTGTGTGTGTGTGTGTGTGTAGTTGCAGGAGAGCTCCCGTGGGGTGCTGATGAGGCTGTTGAAGGCTCTGGATAAGTCCTTGGAGCCGCGCACCTTCCTGGTCGGGGAAAGTGTCTCTCTGGCTGACATTGCCGTAGCAACAGCTGTCCTGCTGCCCTTCAAATATGTGAGTGTGTGTGTGGTGTGTGTGTGCGCGTGTGAGAGAGTGTTTTGTGAGAGATTGTTTGTTAGAGGGTGAGTGTTTAGGTGTGTGTGAAGACAACATTTCCAGCAAGAATGTAGTTGACCATATCTTTTATTCCTTGATCGTGTGTGTGTGTGTGTGTGTGTGCATGTGTGTGTGCATGTGTGTGTGCACATAGGTACTGGAGCCGACTGACCGTAAGTGTCTGGTGAATGTGACGCGCTGGTTTGTGACGTGTGTAAACCAACCCCAGTTCCTGGCTGTTCTGGGACCAGTGAGTCTGTGCGAGAAGATG
>PYXC01002159.1:42500-55000 GCA_015244755.2 Tenualosa ilisha
AAGTGTCCCCCAGTAGTACATTTACACCCCTTCACGTGTGTGTGTGTGTGTGTGTGTCTGAGCAGGGACTGGTGTATTTCTCGTCAGCTCTGGTGGGGTCACAGGATTCCTGCCTACTTTGTCACCGTGGACGACCCAGCAGTCAAACCTGGAGAGGTGACTCTCAAAACACAATGAGAAAAGTTCACTTCTGTTTGGTTTCTGTCGTGTCGTGACGTGTGTGTGTGTGTGTGTGTGTGTGTGTGTGTGTTGTGTGTGTGTGTGTTTAGGACATGGATGGCCATTACTGGGTCAGTGGAAGAACAGTGGAGGAGGCGAGACAGAAGGCGGCCAAACGCTTCAACGTTCCGGCAGATAAGATCTCCCTCCGACAGGGTGAGACGTGTGTGTGTGTGTGTGTGTGTGTGTGTGTGTGTATGTGTGTGTTTTTCTCTCTCCAGATGAGGATGTGTTGGACGTGTGTGTATGTGTGTGTGTAATGTGTGTGTTTTTCTCTCTCCAGATGAGGATGTGTTGGACGTGTGTGTATGTGTGTGTGTAATGTGTGTGTTTTTCTCTCTCCAGATGAGGATGTGTTGGACACTTGGTTCTCTTCTGGCATTTTCCCCTTCTCCATCTTTGGCTGGCCCAACGAGGTGACCCGCGTGTGTGTGTGCGCTAATGTGTGTGTGCGCTGATGTGTGTGTGTGTGTGTGTGGTGTGTGTGTGTGTGTGTGTGTGTGTGTGTGTGTGTGTGTGTGTGTGTGTGTGTGTGTGTGTGGTTCCTCAGGCTCAGGACCTGAGTGTGTTCTACCCTGGTACACTCCTGGAGTGTATGTGTCCTAATGTGTGTGTGTGTGTGTGTTTCCTCAGACTCAGGACCTGAGTGGTTTCTACCCTGGTACACTCCTGGAGTGTATGTGTCCTAATCTGTGTGTGTGTGTGTTTCCTCAGACTCAGGACCTGAGTGTGTTCTACCCTGGTACACTCCTGGAGTGTATGTGTCCTAATGTGTGTGTGTGTGTGTGTGTGTGTGGTGTGTGTGTGTGTGTGTGTGTGTTTCCTCAGACTCAGGACCTGAGTGTGTTCTACCCTGGTACACTCCTGGAGACTGGTCATGACATCCTGTTCTTCTGGGTGGCTCGCATGGTCATGATGGGCCTCAAACTCACTGGCAAACTACCTTTCAAAGAGGTGTGTGTGTGTGTGTGTGTTTGAGTGTGAGTGAGTGACATAGTCACTCAGATAATTATGTCTTGATGAAATGATAATGATGAACACAACTCTGTGTGTGTGTGTGTGTGTGCGTGCGTGCGTGCGTGCGTGCGTGCGTGCGTGCGTGTGTGTGTGTGTGTGTGTGTGTAGGTGTACCTGCACGCAGTGGTGAGGGATGCTCATGGTAGGAAGATGAGTAAATCTCTGGGCAACGTAATCGATCCTCTCGACGTCATCACTGGCATCTCACTAGAGGTATCCTCTCTCTCCCTCTCTCTCTCTCCCTCTATCCCTCTCTCTCCCTCTCTCTCCCTCTATCCCTCTCTCTCTCTCTGTCTCTCCCTCTATCCCTCTCTCTCCCTCTCTCTCCCTCTATCCCTCTCTCTCTCTCTGTCTCTCCCTCTATCCCTCTCTCTCCCTCTCTCTCTCTCCCTCTATCCCTCTCTCTCTCTCTCTGTCTCTCTCCCTCTATCCCTCTCTCTCTCTGTCTCTCTCCCTCTATCCCACTCCCTCTATTCCTCTCTCTCTCTGTCTCTCTCCTTCTATCGCTCTCTCTCTCTGTCTCTCTGTCCTTCTCTGCATCTCTTCTCTTGCTCTCTTTCCCATTCTCCCCCTTCTTCTTCTGTTCCTCTCTCTCTCCTTCTCTCTCTGGATGTCCTCAGCAGTGTTTCACTAATCCCCCCCTCCTCTCTCTCCCTCCCCCTCTTTCACATTCTCTCACCATCTTTTCATTCTTTTAATGGGTTATGCTGTCTGTGTTAACTGTGTGTGTGTGTGTGTGTGTGTGTGTGTGTGTGTGTGTGTGTATGTGTGTATGTGTGTGTTCCTCAGGGTCTCCATGCTCAGTTGAAGGACAGTAATCTAGACCCACTGGAGATTGAGAAGGCCAAGCAAGGACAGGTGTGTGTGAAGAAACACTGTGTGTGTGTGTGTGTGTGTGACTATTCTCATTATTGTGTGCAGGATCTGTGTGTGTGTGTGTGTGTGCAGGATCTCCTCAGTCTTTAAAAGTCTAATTAAGTCCAAATGAATTTAAGGCCTGAAAAAGTTTGAAATATGTGACCGTATTTCCGTCTTGGACACTTGGTCTAAAATCCATTTAGGTCAGCTTAGACTGGTCTGTGTGAGGAACTCTGAGTTAGAGTTGCTCCTGTGTGTTGGGTTTGTGTTGGGTTATGCTACTTTAGAGTGCATCTTCTGTGTGAGGAGAGATGGAGAATCCACACATTTGACTTCAAATCCCACAATCCTGTGTGATGTTTTTGCCTGAAAGGGGATCACGTTGGTCTTAAGAAAAGCCTTCAACTGAACTTGTTTAAACCTGCCGAAACCTTGTGTGCGTATTCGTTCGTGTGTGTGTGTGTGTGTGTGTGTGTGTGTGTGTGTGTGTGTGTGGTGTGTGTGTGTGTGTGTGTGTGTGTGTATGTGCGTGTGTGCGCGCGTGTGCAGAAAGCAGACTACCCCAGTGGCATTCCAGAGTGTGGGACTGATGCGCTGAGATTTGCCCTTTGTGCCTACACCAGCCAAGGTAAACACACACACACGCATACACACACACACCCCAGAGGAAACATCCTTTGTGCCTACACCAGCCAAGGTGCACACACACACACACACACACACACACACACCAAACATCCTGATACCCCTGCCGTGTACACCTGAGGGAGAGTATAGCCCTCTCTACCCAGAATGCCTCTCTTCTCTACCCATCATGCATCTCATCTTACCCCCCCCCCAGTACAGTACAGTAGTGATGGAGACCAGTACACAGAGGCAGTCACTGGATTCAGGCAGAAGTGTGTTGAGGATGTATCCTAATCAGACACCCTGGAGAAATAAGACTGTTGAGGATGTATCCTAATCAGACACCCAGGAGAAATAACACTGTTGAGGATGTATCCTAATCAGACACCCAGGAGAAATAACACTGTTGAGGATGTATCCTAATCAGACACCCAGGAGAAATAACACTGTTGAGGATGTATCCTAATCAGACACCCTGGAGAAATAAGACTGTTGGGGATGTATCTCACCCTCATATGACCTGCGTTTAACAATCAAAGCAGCGGAACAGGACTCCAGGCAAGGTTGGCTACAACCACCTGACTCCAGAACAGTTTTTCCCATCAAGCTCTAAGGTTTATGAACACAGAGGCAATGACAGACTCAAGCTTGTCTGGCAGTTTTTACCACAGTGTCTTCTACTGTTTTACTCCTACACACACACACATGCATGCACACATTTACACACACACACACATGCACACCTTTACACACACACACACATTTATATGCGCAACACCCATGATGCCTGTGTGTGTGTGTGCAGGTCGGGACATTAATCTGGATGTGAACCGTATCCTGGGTTACAGACACTTCTGTAACAAGCTGTGGAACGCCGTCAAGTTCGCCATGCGGACACTGGGGGAGGGATTCACACCCAACAGCAAGCCGCAGGTTAGAGTGTGTGTGTGTGTGTGTGTGTGTGTGTGTGTTCTTTAATTAGCTATGCAATATGGAGACTATGTTGGTGTGTGTGAATGTGTGTGACGTATTAACGTGTGTGTGTGTGTGTGTGTGTATGTGTTTTCTAGCTGTGCGGCGAGGAGAGTGTGTGTGACCGCTGGATCCTGTCGCGCTTGAGTGCAGCCGTTGCTCTGTGTGGTTCAGGGTTCCAGTCGTACGACTTCCCCGGCATCACCACCGCCATCTACAACTTCTGGCTCTACGAGCTCTGTGACGTCTACCTGGTGAGTGTGTGTGTGTGTGTGTGTGTGTGTGTGTGTGTGTGTGTGTGTGTGTGTGTGTAGAATCACCACCGCCATCTACAACTTCTGGCTCTACGAGCTCTGTGACGTCTACCTGGTGAGTGTGTGTGTGTGTGTGTGTGTGTGTGTGTGTGTGTGTGTGTGTGTGTGTGTGTGTGTGTGTAGAATCACCACCGCCATCTACAACTTCTGGCTCTACGAGCTCTGTGACGTCTACCTGGTGAGTGTGTGTGTGTGTGTGTGTGTGTGTGTGTGTGTGTGTGTGTGTGTAGAATCACCACCGCCATCTACAACTTCTGGCTCTACGAGCTCTGTGACGTCTACCTGGTGAGTGTGTGTGTGTGTGTGTGTGTGTGTGTGTGTGTGTGTGTGTGTGTGTGTGTGTGTGTGTGTGAGTAGAATCACCACCGCCATCTACAACTTCTGGCTCTATGAGCTCTGTGACGTCTACCTGGTGAGTGTGTGTGTGTGTGTGTGTGTGTGTGTGTGTGTGTGTGTGTGTAGAATCACCACCGCCATCTACAACTTCTGGCTCTACGAGCTCTGTGACGTCTACCTGGTGAGTGTGTGTGTGTGTGTGTGTGTGTGTGTGTGTGTGTGTGTGTGTGTAGAATCACCACCGCCATCTACAACTTCTGGCTCTACGAGCTCTGTGACGTCTACCTGGTGAGTGTGTGTGTGTGTGTGTGTGTGTGTGTGTGTGTGTGTGTGTGTGTGTGTGTAGAATCACCACCGCCATCTACAACTTCTGGCTCTACGAGCTCTGTGACGTCTACCTGGTGAGTGTGTGTGTGTGTGTGTGTGTGTGTGTGTGTGTGTGTGTGTGTGTGTGTGTGTGTGTGTGTGTGTGTGTGTGTGTGTGTGTGAGTAGAATCACCACCGCCATCTACAACTTCTGGCTCTACGAGCTCTGTGACGTCTACCTGGTGAGTGTGTGTGTGTGTGTGTGTGTGTGTGTGTGTGTAGAATCACCACCGCCATCTACAACTTCTGGCTCTACGAGCTCTGTGACGTCTACCTGGTGAGTGTGTGTGTGTGTGTGTGTGTGTGTGTGTGTGTGTGTGTGTGTGTGTGTGTGTGTAGAATCACCACCGCCATCTACAACTTCTGGCTCTACGAGCTCTGTGACGTCTACCTGGTGAGTGTGTGTGTGTGTGTGTGTGTGTGTGTGTGTGTGTGTGTGTGTGTGTAGAATCACCACCGCCATCTACAACTTCTGGCTCTACGAGCTCTGTGACGTCTACCTGGTGAGTGTGTGTGTGTGTGTGTGTGTGTGTGTGTGTGTGTGTGTGTGTGTGTGTGTGTGTGTGTGAGTAGAATCACCACCGCCATCTACAACTTCTGGCTCTATGAGCTCTGTGACGTCTACCTGGTGAGTGTGTGTGTGTGTGTGTGTGTGTGTGTGTGTGTGTGTAGAATCACCACCGCCATCTACAACTTCTGGCTCTACGAGCTCTGTGACGTCTACCTGGTGAGTGTGTGTGTGTGTGTGTGTGTGTGTGTGTGTGTGTGTGTGTGTGTAGAATCACCACCGCCATCTACAACTTCTGGCTCTACGAGCTCTGTGACGTCTACCTGGTGAGTGTGTGTGTGTGTGTGTGTGTGTGTGTGTGTGTGTGTGTGTGTGTGTGTGTGTGTGTAGAAACACCACTGCCATCTACAACTTCTGGCTCTACGAGCTCTGTGACGTCTACCTGGTGAGTGTGTGTGTGTGTGTGTGTGTGTGTGTGTGTGTGTGTGTGTGTGTGTGTGTGTGTGTGTGTGTGTGAGTAGAATCACCACCGCCATCTACAACTTCTGGCTCTACGAGCTCTGTGACGTCTACCTGGTGAGTGTGTGTGTGTGTGTGTGTGTGTGTGTGTGTGTGTGTAGAATCACCACCGCCATCTACAACTTCTGGCTCTACGAGCTCTGTGACGTCTACCTGGTGAGTGTGTGTGTGTGTGTGTGTGTGTGTGTGTGTGTGTGTGTGTGTGTGTGTGTGTGTAGAATCACCACCGCCATCTACAACTTCTGGCTCTACGAGCTCTGTGACGTCTACCTGGTGAGTGTGTGTGTGTGTGTGTGTGTGTGTAGAATCACCACCGCCATCTACAACTTCTGGCTCTACGAGCTCTGTGACGTCTACCTGTGAGTGTGTGTGTGTGTGTGTGTGTGTGTGTGTGTGTGTGTGTGTGTGTGTGTGTGTGTGTGTGTGTGTGTGTGTGTGTAGAATCACCACCGCTATCTACAACTTCTGGCTCTACGAGCTCTGTGACGTCTACCTGGTGAGTGTGTGTGTGTGTGTGTGTGAGTAGAATCACCACCGCCATCTACAACTTCTGGCTCTACGAGCTCTGTGACGTCTACCTGGTGAGAGTGTGTGTGTGTGTGTGTGTGTGTGTGTGTGTGTGAGTAGAATCACCACCGCCATCTACAACTTCTGGCTCTACGAGCTCTGTGACGTCTACCTGGTGAGAGTGTGTGTGTGTGTGTGTGTGAGTAGAATCACCACTGCCATCTACAACTTCTGGCTCTACGAGCTCTGTGACGTCTACCTGGTGAGTGTGTGTGTGTGTGTGTGTGTGTGTGTGTGTGTGTGTGTAGAATCACCACTGCCATCTACAACTTCTGGCTCTACGAGCTCTGTGACGTCTACCTGGTGAGTGTGTGTGTGTGTGTGTGTGTGTGTGTGTGTGTGTAGAATCACCACTGCCATCTACAACTTCTGACTGTACCTCTGGCTGTAGAAGCATCAGAGGAATCTGCCCTCTTTTTTTGGCTCATGTGCTGAAACTCTCTCTCTCTGTGTGTGTGTGTGTGTGTGTGTGTGTGTGTGTTTCAGGAGTGTGTGAAGCCGGTGGTGAGTGGAGCAGGTGCAGAGGCTCAGAGACGAGCTCAGGTGTGCAGGCAGACGCTCTACACCTGTCTGGAGGCGGGGCTTAGGCTGCTGGCGCCCCTTATGCCCTTTGTCTCCGAGGAGCTCTTCCAGAGGTTGCCACGGCGACGACCCAACGACAGCCCACCCAGTATCTCCGTCACGCCCTACCCCAACACTCAAGAGGTGTGTATGTGTGTGTGTGTGTGTGTGTGGATGTGTGGTTCTGCTGGAACAGTGAGGAGGTGGATAAGGAGTTTGTGATGTCTTTGGTCTGAACAATAATTACATTTACGTTTAGGCATTTAGCAGACGCTTTTATCCAAAGCGACTTACAAAAGAGGATAACATTCAACAAATAATAATGCATTCGCGTGTGTGTGTGTGTGTGTGTGTGTGTGTGTGTGTGTGTGTGTGTGTGTAGTTCTCCTGGCACAGTGAGGAGGTGGATAAGGAAATGGAGTTTGTGATGTCTGTGGTTCGAACCATCCGTTCCCTGAGGGCTGATTACAACCTGACTAAGACCCGCGCTGACTGTAAGTGATACACACACACATACAGTGTGTGTGTTATTCAGGTTATCAGCAGTGTAAAGACACACTGTCGGTATTGGCCATGCACTGTTACAGTTATTTACTGTTATTTGTAGTAGACTCTAACACTGTGTGTGTGTGCGTGTGTGTGCGTGTGTGCGTATGTGTTTCAGGTTATCTGCAGTGTATAGACTGTGAGACTGTGACAGTGGTTCAGTGTTATAGTCTCCAGATCCAGACTCTCTCCTCCTCCCAGACCCTCACGGCCGTAACTGGGAGTGACGCTGCCATCCCAGAGGGCTGTGCAGTGGCCATCTCCTCTGACAGGTGCACCGTCCACCTCATGCTCAAGGTGCGAGGAACAGAGGGCTGTGTGTGTGTGTGAGAGTTACCGTTAGTTAGCTTGAATTGTTAGGAGTTGGCGTGACTTGGCATTAGTTGAGTTGGTGTGAAATGGTGTGAATTAGTGTGAGTTGGTATCAGTGTCAGTTAGAGTGTGTGTGTGTGTGTGTGTGTGTGTGTGTGTGTGTGTACTGATAAGGCGAGACAGACACACAAGGTGTGTTTTTCTCCAAAAATAATGAGCTAATTCATTGATTTCTGAATACTTTGAGCCCAAAAATAATATTGAGGTGAACCCTCCAACATCAGCCTCTAAGTCTGCTCAAATCATGACTATTTGAGGCCCCATAGAGCTGTCAGTCACTCAGCCTGAGCGTTTGATTTAGGGAGATGACCACACCCACTGAAACTTTTCACCTGCACTGTAACGGAGATGACGAGGTCATCAACAACTAACAACGCCACGGTGAAGAGACCATAAATTCGACAACCATACGTAAATTACCCATAAGTGACTAGGTTCGCATAAGACTCACGTAAATGGACAAAAATGGAAGCATGTATCTGCGTGGACGAATAAGATGGCGTCTTTGCTTCGGTCACATGATGCTTGATAAAGTCTTTGGGCGCTATTATCACGATCATATGCGCATTGTCTAAAGTCTGTCGCGCAAGTTGCTTTGGGGGCGGTCCCGACACAATTTGGTATTTTGACGGCGGGAAAAGCGAACATTGCGCCAGGCGCATGGTTCAAAAGGGTTGGTCTTAAAGTACTTCATTAGTCATGGGTGTGTTTTGGGCGTAACATACAATTAAACAATCAGGATTTATACTCTCATTCCCTTTAAAAGCCAGCGGCGCATTTTCCATGGTGTGTTGCTATTATCATGGCGAATTTACCCGGAAGACAGGAGCGTTTTTCGATGGAGGAGACCGATCTGCTAGTGCGTGAGGTAAAAGCGCGTGAACAGGTTATCTTCGGGGATGGAAAGAATCCCCCCAAACCTCCACGGGTCAAGGAAGTATGGGAGGAAATATCCTCAGTTGTGTCCTCCGCCTTTGGCAAAAAAAGACCATCCGAACAGTGCCGAAAGCGGTACAATGATGTTAGAGGACGGGGGAAACAAAAGCTTTCAACGCAAATGAATAAATATTGTGATATATGTGATGTACATTTATATTTCATATTTCCAGGGACTCCATCATTTATTTCTCCACATGAAAAACTTTTGTATAAACTCTGCTGCGCGCCCCTGCTGATGAGAGAAGCAGGGTGTGCGCGCATTGTGCACGCTTTCATATCCCAAAGCGCTGTGCGCCCCTAAAATAGCTTTTCAGCAACGCGCAACTGACGACAGACCAGGGTTTTGTTGGTCACTGGCGGATTTAATTTTTGCGTCCGTATAATAGCATCTGGCACGCTTTGCGCCAGACCACACCTCTTCTTTTCGCTGACACGACGGCGCAGTGTCATCTACTATCTAGACAACGTGATTTTTTGCCAGAAAAAATGAACGATGCGCCGGCACAGAATAGTAATGACACCATGCGCATGTCACGAATGCACAGTGCGCCGCGGCACGATAGGGCCCTTGGTGTGAAATCAAAAGTAAACGTCCTGTGTTTGTACTTGTAAGTGTTAGTTTAAAAGTGTATAGCTACATCATATCAAACTCTGTGTGTGCGTGTGCAGGGCCTGATTGACGTGGAAAAGGAGGTGTGTAAGCTGACGGGAAAGAAGGCTGATGTGGAGAGACAGATGGCCAAACTGAGGGAGAAAATGGACAAGAGCGACTACAGGGACAAGGTGCCCGCCAAGGTGCAGGACGCAGATGCAGAGAAGGTGAGACACACACACTCACACAGATGTATATACAGACACAGGTATACATACATTCACACACTTTCTGGAAGGGATGGTTGATCAGTGGAGTTGGAGTCAAGTTGTAAATGAGCTGTCTGTGGTGGTGTGTGTTGTGTGTGTGTGTGTGTGTGTGTGTGCGTGTGTGCAGTTTCTCTTCTGTTGCACTCAGGACTGGCTTAGTATTGCATCATCCCATCAGTTCATCATTTCACACACTCATTTTCTCTCTCTCTACAGATGCGACAGAGTCAGACCGAACTTCAGAAGGTGATTGAAGCCATAGAGAACTTCAAACGAATGATGTAATTCCAGTTAGTGTACACACACACACACACACACACACAAGCTTGATTTATAGGGTTTTCTTTGGTCTTTGCTGGAGAAGGAACTAATAAAGTCTTTCAGAGGAAGCCCGACTCCTGTTCTCTCTCTCTCTCACACACACACTCACTCACTCAAAAACTCACACACACTCACTACCCCAACCTGCACTGAACATACTTGAGCCCCACCCTTGTGATTTTACCCAGGAGGCATTTTACCAAGCTGTCTGGGTTTGTGACAAACAGAAAATGAAGATTTGATTATTATATTATGAATTATTTTGCTGCTCCAATAGTCACTTGGAATTTTAGCTAAAATAAATTAAGAAATTTTGATTATTCTCTTAAATGCGCGCGCGCACACACACACACAGTACCTGAACTAATACCTGAACAGCAGTAACACTTGTTGTGAAGTTAGGTGTCTGTCTGCTCTGTCAGCTCTACAGCAGGGTTAGTTTTCTGGAGGTGTGTGTGTGTGTGTTACATGTCTTGAATCTGTTGTGAAGAAAAAGCTTTTTGACTGTTTTGATCTTTTGAAGTCAACAGACTTCAGAAGTCAACTGCACAGATTGGCACCACACACACACACACACACACACACCACACACACACACACACACACACACACCACACACACACACACACACACACACCACACACACACCACACACACACCACACACACACACCAGACACACACACACACCAGACACAAGAGTAAGGTATTTATTAATGAGCTTATTTCTTACACACTCAGGACTTTGTTCAGTGATTCGCTCCACGTGGAAAAGAAAAACCAAAACACAAACATGAAAGAAAAACAGGCTACGCTCCAGAGTGTGTGTGTGTGTGTATGTGTCTGCCTGAGGCATTGCTCCATCACACACACACACACACACTGACCCCTGCTACAAAACAGTTAAACGTAATCCACCAGAAAAAGCAGAGATTCACATGCATAAAGATGACAGACACACACACACACACAGCGATAAAGATTCATATGCATGAAGACACAAACCTTTTCTCTCCCTCAATCTTAAACACACACTCTCTCACACACACAAACACACACACACACACACACACGCGCAGTCTCTCACACTACGGCAGATGATCCTTAAACTGTGTCCCCAGCTGGTGGTTCTCTCCTCCCCATCTTGCACTTCTGTCCATCTCTACTTCCTCTCCCTCTCTCATCCATCCATCTTTACTTTCTCTCTCTCTCTCTCATCCATCCATCTTTGCTTTCTCTCTCTCTCTCTCATATCCATCCATCTTTGCTTTCTCTCCCCCTCTCTCATATCCATTCATCTGTAGCCCCTACAGACTCCAGGGGTGCTGGAACTCTGAGGCTGGTAGAGGGGTGCAGTGTGTCGTCTCAAAGTTCCGCATGTACTTCCGCGCCTGTCCAGGAGGGGGCGGAGTCACATCTTTACATCACAACTTCCAAACGTTCATCTGTTTCTACTATGAGTGAATATGAGTGGGGTGTTTCTGCTATGAGTGAATATGAGTGGGGTGTTTCTGCTATGAGTGAATATAAGTGGGGTGTTTCTACTATGAGTGAATATGAGTGGGGTGTTTCTACTATGAGTGAATATGAGTGGGGTGTTTCTACTATGAGTGAATATGAGTGGGGTGTTTCTACTATGAGTGAATATGAGTGGGGTGTTTCTACTATGAGTGAATATGAGTGGGGTGTTTCTACTATGAGTGAATATGAGTGGGGTGTTTCTGCAGGACAGGCTTCAGGTCCCAGTATTACATCCCAAACTGACCCAGACTAAGCATAGTTACATTACATTACATTCTATTCTATTGATCATCTATATTCTATTGATCATCTATATAATAGCATAGTACAGAGTAATTAATTGTTGAAATCATCATATTGCCACTTACCAGGAAGAGCGCCAACTGTCTTCTGCCCTCAGGAGTCATATCTTCACCTACACACACACACACACACACACACACACACACACACACACACGGATTACAGAACATGTGTAACTGCTCCCAATAATACTGCTGTGCATTAAATAAGTATGTGTGTGTGTGTGTGTGTTGTCCTCACCCACGGTCCAGGGGAAGGGTGTGTGTGTGTCGGTCTGGTATGACTGCAGCACAGACACACACCAGTCGTCATCCACCTCATAGCTGCTGTACAACTCCGCTACAGGGACAAGAGCAGCGTTCATAATACATACACATACACACACACACACACACACACACACACACACACACACACACACACACACACACACCACACCACCAGATTTACCCTCTTCTAGTTGTGATCCTGCACACACACACACAAACACACACACCAGTCTTACCCTCTTCTAGTTGAGATGCTGCACACACACACACACACACACCACCAGTCTTACCCTCTTCTAGTTGTGATCCTGCACACACACACACACACACCAGTCTTACCCTCTTCTAGTTGTGATGCTGCACACACACACACACACACACCACCAGTCTTACCCTCTTCTAGTTGTGATCCTGCACACACACACACACACACACACACACACACACACACACACACCACCAGTCTTACCCTCTTCTAGTTATGATCATGCACACACACACACAC
>PYXC01002159.1:60000-82500 GCA_015244755.2 Tenualosa ilisha
GTGTGTGTATGTGTGTGTGTGTACCTGATGATGTGGCACGGTAGTGTGCGGACTGTGTTGATGATGCTGTCTGCTGCTCCTCTGTGTCTCGGCTCAGGCTTCAGCAGAGACACGCCTCCTTTGGACAACTTCCTGTGGGAAAAGGAAGTCAGAGTTACTGAGGTCTAATGTGGCTCACTTGGGATAGATGTGTCTTTAGCACAGTACAAGTTAAATTCAGACACTTCTGATTCAGACACCAGCAGCCAACACAGACACACACACACACACACACCACACACACACACACACACACACACAGACAGACACAGACACAGACACACACAGAACTCACGGATTGCTGACTTCGTTCCAGCTGAAGTCTGCAGGCCAGTGGGAGAAATCAAAGTCGTAACAAGCCAGCTTTTTCTGCAGAAAAACACGCACACACACTCAATTACACAAGCCAGCTTCTTCTGCAGAGAAACACACACACACACACACACACACACACACACACACACACACACTCAATTACACAAGCCAGCTTCTTCTGCAGAGAAACACACACACACACACACACAATAATACAAGCCAGCTTCTTCTGCAGAGAAACACACACACACATACACACACACACACACACACACACACACACAATTACACAAGCCAGCTTCTTCTGCAAAGAAACACACAAACACACACACACACACACACACACACACTCAATTACACAAGCCAGCTTCTTCTGCAGAGAAACACACACACACACACACTCAATTACACAAGCCAGCTTCTTCTGCAAAGAAACACACACAATTATACAAGCCAGCTTCTTCTGCAGAGAAACACACACACACACACACACACACACACCACACACACACTCAATTACACAAGCCAGCTTCTTCTGCAAAGAAACACACACACACACACACACAATTACACAAGCCAGCTTCTTCTACAGAGAAGCACACACATATAGTATACACACAAATACGGTATTTCTACACAAAGCACACTTTAGATACACACATTACTTACACATGCATGCATGCATACACACACACACACACACACACACACACACACACACACACACACACACACACACACACACACATACTTTGTTGCTGGCTGTGTGATTCTTCCTTGTCTCCTCCAGGATGGTGATGAACTGGAGATACTCTGAGTTTCTCCAACGACCCCAGCCTAGAAACATGTGCATGTTCATACATACACACATACACATAGACACACACACACACACACACACACAACGCCGAATAAACAGAATCAGCATCAGCATTTCAGAAGCTTATCCTGACTCATGTTATGGTAGTTATGGTAACAAAAACGCTTTGGCTAACAGTGATTGGTCCGCTCACCTCTCAAACAGGCCACACCCAGCAGACACACCAGTACAGTACCGACATACTGGCTTACTGGGACCAGCTTACTGGTGCAGATATACCCTGAAACACACACACACACACACACACACACACACACACACACACACACACATCATTACAGACACACCAGTACAGTACCGACATACTGGCTTACTGGGACCAGCTTACTGGTGCAGATATACCCTGAAACACACACACACCACACACACACACACACACACACACACACATCATTACAGACACACCAGTACAGTACCAACATACTGGCTTACTGGGACCAGCTTACTGGTGCAGATATACCCTGAAACACACACACAAACACACACACATCATTACAGACACACCAGTACAGTATCAACATACTGGCTTATTGGGACCAGCTTACTGGTGCAGATATGCCACCCACACACACACACACACACACACACACACACACACACACACAGGTGTCTTACCCTTTCTATAAAGGTAGCACAGCAGCAGGGGGGAACTGTAGTAAGACAGGGACCAGAGAGCTGATGCCTGTATACATACACACACACACACACACACACACACACACACACACACACAGAGCACAAGACGTTCATTAGCACGAGCTGAACGATGAACGCGCAGTTTCAACGGGGAACCGTAAACGTTAACGGAAGCTAGTGGCGGCTTGAGGCGGACTCACCCAGCCCAGGATGCTGTCGGCGTGCTTCTCCAGACTCCGCGGCTGATAGGGCCATCCCTGCACACAGCACACCACCAGCGTTAGGCGCAACAGACAATGAGGAGCTCCATTCAAAGCAATGCTGAGAACATCAGTTAAGTTATGCTACAAGCCGCAACAGTTAACTAAGCTATGGAGTGCATTCATGATATATGATAAAGCTGTACTTATAGCTAAAAGCGGAGCAGAGGTCGTCCTTTGGTTATCTATGCAGTCCGCTGACTAATTCAGCTCTGCTCATCGCTTTTGCTTTCAATAACACTTCCGCACTTAGCTAGGACGGCTAACGTCAAACGCAAGCTAGCGCTTAGGGCACTATTGAGCTGAGTGCGTCCCGGTTGGCTTGGCGAGAGACTTCAGGCTCTCGTATGTGACAACATACAACCGTACCCTTCTCGCTACCCGTCCGTCGGCCCGGGGAGCCTCCGGTGAACGGTGAGTCCGATTAAGATTGGGCCCCAAAAGACATCGAATCCAGCCGGCCATTCTGCTCAATTGATATCAACGGAAGCCCGTATTGTCCAAACCCAACGTCTGTGAAAAAGCGAAACGAACACTTGACTTCGAGAGGGTGACGTCATTCGTTGCCGTTTTAAAGATGGTTTTAAAGATGGCCCGTGGTTTTCACTCGGTTCAGTCCGTTCACGCGCCGTACACCCACATAGACTAGGCCAACTTATAAACGGTTTGTCATGTTCTTACCTTCATCACCAAGTGTAACACCACCTTTCTCTCCTGTCTGTATGCTACAGTAAAAATCCTATTTGTAGGTGACTAAACAAACATGAATAGGTCTGTAGACCTTTACTGAAGGCCTACTGTGTCTACTGAAGGCCTGCATTCATTCTGTGTCTGCTAGGTGATGCAGGTAAGCTCACACGTACTTTGTAACGCTTGTCTGTAAAAAGGTATAATAAAATGATGAAGTAAATATTCAGGCCTACTTACATAGGCCACTTCTCTGTCATAAACATTGTGTTGCATTTTCCATGTGATGCAGAGAAATGTAAACAAACATGTTCAATGACTAAGATACCTGTCTTTCAATAGTGCTCATATAAGGGCCAGTACTGTCTGAACTAATAGACTGTGTTGGCCACACATCCCCGTGTGTTCAGGTGGCGTGGGAGAAGGCTAACGCTAGTACTATTGGCCAACTGGCTTTGCTATCTACCAAATGCAGGGGTGCCAATAATCGTGGCACATGTGTATTCAGTTAAAAGATATTTATTCCTTTCAATTCATGATTCTTTGTCAGAATAAACATGCTCGGCTTTTCATGATTCTTTGTCAGAATAAACATGCTTGGCTTTTCATGATTCTTTGTCAGAATAAACATGCTTGGCTTTTCATGATTCTTTGTCAGAATAAACATGCTCGGCTTTTCCTTCATGTTTTTGTCTAATGAGTGTAAGTGACTAATATTTGATGGATGTGATTTGAAATGTGCTTTATATGTATTTTTGGTCAACTTTAACAGCAGTACTGAATATGATTGGCCCAGCCACCATGCCCCTCACAGCAGTACTGAATATGATTGGCCCAGCCACCATGCCCCTCACAGCAGTACTGAATATGATTGGCCCAGCCACCATGCCCTCACAGCAGTACTGAATATGATTGGCCCAGCCACCATGCCCCTCACAGCAGTACTGAATATGATTGGCCCAGCCACCATGCCCCTCACAGCAGTACTGAATATGATTGGCCCAGCCACCATGCCCTCACAGCAGTACTGAATATGATTGGCCCAGCCACCATGCCCCTCACAGCAGTACTGAATATGATTGGCCCAGCCACCATGCCCTCACAGCAGTACTGAATATGATTGGCCCAGCCACCATGCCCCTCACAGCAGTACTGAATATGATTGGCCCAGCCACCATGCCCCTCACAGCAGTACTGAATATGATTGGCCCAGCCACCATGCCCTCACAGCAGTACTGAATATGATTGGCCCAGCCACCATGCCCCTCACAGCAGTACTGAATATGATTGGCCCAGCCACCATGCCCCTCACAGCAGTACTGAATATGATTGGCCCAGCCACCATGCCCCTCACAGCAGTACTGAATATGATTGGCCCAGCCACCATGCCCTCACAGCAGTACTGAATATGATTGGCCCAGCCACCATGCCCCTCACAGCAGTACTGAACAGTACACATCATTTGATCGCGCCTATGTGTTATGTTAACATACATACACGCAATCTGAATGCCTACAAACACACAATCTCAAGTTCATACCCTTCAAGTGTGTGTGTGTGTGTGTGCGTGTGTGCGCACATGGGGTGCTTGTGTACAAATGTGTGTGTGTGTTTGTTTATTGACTTGTTTCTGTTCATGTGCAGATCAATTCTACATAGATATATACAGTGCCCAGCATAAATGAGTACACCCCCTTTGAGAAGTAACAGTTTAAACAATATGTCCATGAAAACAAAAAATATTCCCAAAAATTTTGCAGACTAAGTTTAATATCACTCCTGCATAACATACAACACAAATGTTTGCTTAATAATATAACTTAGATTACATATTTTTCAGTTTTACTCAAATTAGGGGGGAGCAACAATGAGTGCACCCCCAACAGGGGGCGGTGGTAGCGTAGTGGTTAAGAAACCTGGCTAGTGTGCAAGTAGCCTGAAAAGTTGTGGGTTCAAATCCCAGCCGCCACTGCTGTGCCCTTGAGCAAGGCGCTGAACCCTAAGTTGCTCTAGGGTAGACTGGCCCTGAACAATTGATAATTGACAAAAATTGTAAGTCGCTTTGGATGAAAGGGTCTGCTAAATGCATAAACAATACTACTGCATCTAGTATTTTGTATGGCCTCCATGATTTTTAATGACGGCACCAAGTCTTCTGAGCATGGAATGAACTAGTTGGCAACATTTTGTAACATCAATCTTTTTCCATTCTTCAATAATGACCTGTTTTAAAGACTGAATGTTGGATGGAGAGTGATGCTCCACTTGTCTCTTTAGAATTCCCCATAGGTGTTCGATTGGGTTCAGATCAGGTGACATGCTTGGCCACTGAATCACTCTTACCCTGTTCCTCTTCTGAAAGCCGACAGTGGCCTTAGATGTGTGTTTAGGATCACTGTCATGTTGGAAAAGTGCACCACGACCAAGTGCACGGAGTGATGGTAGCATTTTATTTTTCAGTATAGAGCAATACATCTCTGAATTCATGATTTCATGATGCCATCAATGAAATGCAGCTCCCCAACACCAGCAGCACTCATGCAGCCCCACGTAAGGACACTGCCACCACCATGCTTCACTGTAGGCACCATGCATTTTTCTTTGTATTCCTCACCTTTGCGACACCATACAGTTTTGAAGCCATCAGTTCCAAAAACATTAATTTTGGTCTCATCACTCCACAATACAGAGTCCCAGTAGCCTTCATCTTTGTCAGCATGGGCCCTGGCAAACTCTAGGCAGGCTTTTTTGTGCCTGGGCTTTAGGAGAGGCTTCTTTCATGGACGGCATCCAGGCATGCCATTCCTCTGCAGTGTACGGCATATTGTGTCACGGGACAGTCACCCCCGTTTGGCTTTCTACTTCTTTAGCTAACTGTAGTGAACTTGTGTGCCGATTTTCTTCAACCCTTCTCATCAGAAGACGTTCTTGTCGAGGTGTTAACTTCCGTGGACGACCAGGACGTCTCTGTGACATGGTCGCAGTTCCATTTTTTCTTAAATCTTTGTACCACTTTTGCTATAGTATTCTGACTAATAAGTAAAGCTTGGCTGATCTTCTTGTAGCCTTTACCTTTCTGGTGTAAGGAAATAATTGTCTTTCTCAGGTCTTGTGTCATTTCTCTTTCATGTGGTGCCATTGCTGACAGCAGGGAATGGGGAGGGGTTTTCTTAGAGCAACACCCTTTTATAGTCAACTGTTTGAATGGACTAATTGAATAATTACTCACCTGTGATTGAATTCTTGGTAAATCAGACATTTGTAGTCTAAAATCTTGCTTTGCCCTGAGACTTTCAGTGGGGTGTACTAATTTTTGCTCCCCCCTAATTATGACCGCCGCTAGCGAAGCTAGCGAAAGCGGTCATATTGGTGTTGCTGCACGTTTTTCCCTTTTTTTTTTTTTTCACCGATTTTCCGTCAACGATTCCCGGGACACTGAAACTCAGGGGGAGATGAATGTTTGTAGGCATGTAGCCCTAGAAGTTTGTGAGCGAATATGAGCTTTTGGCCCCCAAAGGCCCCCCCCCCCACTGTGCCAGTGTCTGTCAAAGAGGGGGAGACCGGCAAAAGTTTTCGCTGAATAACTCGATGAACCTTTCACCCAACAACACGAAATTTTTGTAATATGTCGGTGTTACAGAGACGTATCGACCCAGCCCATAAACACTCACTTGAAGCATAGCGCCACCTACTGATATGGGTAAATGCAAAAATTGGGATTTTGAGTTGGCAATATCTTGGACCAAGAAGCTGGGAACTGCGCAAAATATGTCATGCACGATCACCCTAAAGACTTCTAAAACCACAGCACAAGCAATGAAATTTGGACCATAGGGGGCGCTGTAATTGCAGAAAATGTAATTTTGCCTATTATCTAGAGAATGCTAATGTTTACAGCAATTTTCTTTTTATTGTGAAAACTACTGACCCTCACGCATTGAAAACACTGGTCGACGCCCACTTCCAACGAAAACGGTTTACGTGAAATTTTAACATTGCCAAAACGAATCTGAACGAACTCGTCATAGGCCGTTAATGTGAATCTCACCAAATTTGGTATACGTCATCTACAGACAATGCTGACAAAAAGTTATCAAAGGATTTATCTTGAGATAAATTGTTTCGAAGTTACACGTCAATGAACATTTAACACGTAGCTTAAAATTCCTTAAAAGTACATATCTTGGCTTTTAATTGCTCAAATTTGGTCAAACTTGGCATGCCATCTCTAAACAGCTTTTTTGTCATGTGTACTAAATTTTGTGACATTTTGTCATAGGGGGCGCTGTTTATCGCCGAAGCTAGGTGTCAAAAAACAGTTTTTGTTAAATAACTCGTTAACATTTTTGCCCAAGATAACGATTTTGTGGTAGTATGTTGGTGTTACAGAGACGTATCAACCCAGCCCATAAACGCTCACGTGAAGCATAGCGCCACCTAGTGATAAGGGTAAATGCAAAAATTGGGATTTTGAGTTGCCAATATCTTGGACCGAGAAGGTGGGAACTGCACGAAATATGTCATGTACGATCACCACAAAGACCTCTGAAACCACAGCACATGCCATAAAATTTGGTCCATAGGGGGCGCTGTAATTGTAGAAAATGTCATTTTGCCTATTATCTAGAGAATGCTAATGTTTACAACATTTTTTTTTTTATCGTGAAATCTATTGAACCTCACGCATGGAAAACACTGGTCGACGCCCACTTCCAACGAAAACAATTTACATGAAATTTGAACATTGCGAAAATGAATCTGAACGAATAGGCCGTTAATGAGAATCTCACCAAATTTGGTATACGTCATCTGCAGACAATGCTAACAAAAAGTTATCAAAGGATTTATCTTGAGATAAATTGTTTCGAAGTTACACGTCAATGAACATTGAACACGTAGCTTAAAAATTTTCAAAAGTACATATCTTGGCTTTTAATTGCTCAAATTTGGTCAAAGTTGACATGCCATCTCTAAACAGCTTTCTTGTCATGTGTACTAAATTTTGTGACATTTCGTCATAGGGGGCGCTGTTTATCGCCATATATAGGTGTCAAAAGACCTATATATATATATATATATATATTTTTTTTTTTTTATATAATACTCCATACAAGACAATCTTATGACTACCATCTCTACACAAACACCAAGTGGCAAGAGTTCAAATTAACACATGTAGGCTACATACATACTATGACAACACCTACCCTTTCATAAATCACTCCTACACACTACAAAATCACACACAATCTCATCCATACCCACTTCCAAGACATAATTTCCAATCTAATTCCCACCTCACAACACTGTTCTACCACACACTTGTCATGCCAACAGTTCTCACATTTCAATACATTGCGGCGGTCATACCATGTATCGCTATGCGGTACATCTAGTTTGAGTAAAACTGAAAAATATGTAATCTAAGTTATGTTATTATGCAAAGTTTTGTGTTGTATGTTACACAGATGTGATATTAAACTTAGTCTGCGAAAATTTTGGAAATATTTTTTTTTGTTTTCATGGACATATTGTTTAAACTGTTACTTTTCAAAGGGGGTGTACTCATTTATGCTGGGCACTGTAGATGGATACTGCTTTTATTACATTTACATTTATGCATTTAGCCGACGCTTTTATCCAAAGCGACTTACAACTCATCAACTATCAATTGTTCAGGGCCAGTCTCCCCTAGAGCAACTTAGGGTTAAGTGCCTTGCTCAAGGGCACAACAGTGGCAGCCGGGATTCAAACCCACAACTTTTCAGGCTACTTACACGCTAGCCAGGTTCCTTAACCACTACGCTACCACCACCCCACCATTACCCCATTAATGTAGATAGATAGATAGATAGATAGATAGATAGATAGATAGATAGATAGATAGATAGATAGATAGATAGATAGACAGACAGTGCTTGTATATAGATAGTGGATGGTGTATATAGATAGTGGATGGTGTATATAGATAGTGGATGGTGTATATAGATAGTGGATGGGTGTGTTTATATAGATAGTGGATAGTGTGTTTATATAGATAGTGGATAGTGTGTTTATATAGATAGTGGATAGTGTATATAGATAGTGGATAGTGTGTTTATATAGATAGTGGATGGTGTGTTTATTATCCCGAAAGAAGTTCTGTAGCATTCATTGCATGACAAAAATACAAGACACACACACACACACAGATCTACTTCAGAAACTCTAATATGGGCATAAAACACAAGACACACACACACACAGATCTACTTCAGAAACTCTAATATGGGCATAAAACACAAGACACACACACCTACACAGATCTACTTCAGAAACTCTAATATGGGCATAAAACACAAGACACACACACCTACACAGATCTACTTCAGAAACTCTAATATGGGCATAAAACACAAGACACACACACACACACAGATCTACTTCAGAAACTCTAATATGGGCATCATTTGTGCAGCTGTCATTAGAGATGATGTGATAGACAGCCACTGTAAATACAGGAGAAATATGTTCTTTTGGTCACAAGTCTCTGTGTGTGTGTGTGTGTGTGTGTGTGTGTGTGTGCATACATATTCCTATAGTCCAGTCCAGGACCAATGAGAGATGAGGTCTTCTTCAGTGTGTGTGTGTGTGTGTGTGTGTTCCAGGTCAGGAATAGTTCTTCAGTGTTTTATTTACACATATCGTATCTGAAATGACAAACAACATGTCAATATCCTTATGACATCTACAAACATATATGTAGTGTGTGTATGTGTGTGTGTGTGTGTGTGTGTGCGTGTGATATGTGTTTCTTTCAATATTCTTATGACATTAGACAGTGTGTGTGTGTGTATGTGTGTGTATATCTGTGTGTGTGTGTGTGTGTGTGTGTGTGTACTGTATATCTGTATATGTGTGTGTGTGTGTGTATCTGTATGTGTGTGTGTGTGTGTGTGTGTGTGTGTGTGTATGTGTGTGTACTGTTTATCTGTATATATATATGTGTGTGTGTGTGTGTATGTGTGTGTGTAGCATTAGGCTGTGTTGCAGTGACCCCCTTGGTGAGCTGCAGGTGTCCATCTCTCACCTGTCCAACTCCTTATACACACTGTCCTCTCCAGTGGGCTTCAGAGCCTGAGAGAGTGATAGAGAGAGGGGTGGGCACGGGAAGGAGAGAGAGAGGGAGAGAGAGGGAAAGAGGGGGAGATAGAGGGAAAGGGAGAGAGGGAGAGAGAGGGAAAGAGGGAGAGAGAGGGGGAGAGAGAGGGAGAGAGAGGGGGAGAGGGAGGGAGAGGTTGTGATTCAGTTTATTAGTTCACAGCTTTAATGTTGAGAATACATGAGGGGAAGAATGGAGGGAGAGATAAACACACACACACACACACACACACACGCACGTACAAACACACACAGAGAAGTATAGAGGAAGAGATAAACACATACACATGCACACACACTTTTTCTCTCACACACAGAGGCAAGGCTAACTTACCATGTAAACAGCTCCCTGTGGAGTCTGTCGGGGGAGGAGATAAGAGAGAGTCACACATCAATGTGTTTACAGGCACACGTATGTAGTATACACAATAAATAAATAAGACACACACTCAGTGTGTGTGTGTGTGTGTGTGTGTGTGTGTGTGTGTGTGTGGGTTGGGGGGGTGTTCTATTGGATTGGACACCTTGTTGTTCGCAGTCACCAAATGCTGTCAGTAGGAAAACAAATGAATAAATTGTGAACATTCTAGACTGAATAGTGAATGGGGCACAGTCACTTACTTTCAGTTTCATTTTGCTATGCCCCATTCAGTTAACATTAGTTATTGGTTCGTTATTTGGTCTGTGTCTCCTCCCTACAGACAGAATTCTGTGACCTTGAACAACAGGGCTATTACTCATTTATACTGGATTTCCCCTTTAAGCTATACTAAGTTTTTTCAATTGTTCAAGGATTAACCTTATACTTAAAATACGTTATCTAAACTCTTAACACAGCAAAACACCTAGACCACACAATTAGCCTAACAGTCAGTTTTCTTATCAAAAGCACATGTTGTTAACTAAACACTAAGTCTGTTTCAAAATGCAAAAAAAAATATCTCTGTACATGCTAACACCACCAAAATCAAAGAATTCTGCCAAACACAATGGTGTTTTCTCTATGCAGTGAACATGTGGTCAGTCAGCGTATACTGACTCTCAGAATACTAACGAGTCCAGTGTGAGTGTTTCCAGTCATGTGTGCGGGGCTGTTCCAGTAACCACCAGTTATATTTGTGTGAGTGTCTCCAGTCATGTGTGCGGGGCTGTTCCAGTAACCACCAGTTATATTTGTGTGAGTGTCTCCAGTCATGTGTGCGGGGCTGTTATTTGGCATCTAAAGTGAGTCAGTCATTTTCCAGTTCGTTCCAGCCGCTAAGCTTTTGTCCAATCTGTAATCACTTTTTGAAAACACCAACGACAACAAAACATCAGTGTTGTCTGTCAGCTTCTCCAAATGCAGTTGAGATTGGAGATGGTTTGTCTATTTTTCCTTGAATGCTTTTTTAAATGATCTCTTTAATGTTTGAAGAATTCTCATCTATGTCATCCCTGTGCTGCTGTTAGTTCTGGACTGAGGGTTTTGTACAGTATTTAAGATTTTGGACATTAGAGTTCCATTTCTGGCACGCTGTGTGCAAGCATTTGCAAGTAAGACATAAAGGATACATCATTTTGGTGCTGGGGGTGATCCTGTATGTAAAGAAAATGTAAACATTGTAGAAATGTGTTCATTGACTACATATTGTCCAAAAACAACAACAAATGTGTCAACAGTCTGTTTGAACAGAGCGGTGGCATGCTGATTGGACTGATGGTTTGGAGAATTAGGCTCAAGATCTGACAAAGGTTGTTAGCGATTGAAAAGAAACTGGAAATGGGAAATGGGAAAAATGCAGTTGGCTTTTGAAACACTGAAAGCTACATTTGGTGCATAAAATCTCGCTGAATGAACCCCATCTTTTAAGAGGGATTAAATGACATTAATTACATTGATAGCCTCCACTGCATCCATGTGTGTGTGTGCGTGTGTGTGTGCGTGTGTGTGTGTGTGTTCTGTATTTTCTTAATGTAGTGACCAGGATCGTTTTGAGGATTTGTTCTTCTATTTGACCATGTAGTGGCCTAATCACGAGTGTGTTCATGTACAAGCTACATCAAATTCAGGTGTGTGTTCATGGAGAAACTACATCAAATTCAGGTGTGTGTTCATGGAGAAACTACATCAAATTCAGGTGTGTGTTCATGTAGAAACTACATCAAATTCAGGTGTGTGTTCATGTAGAAACTACATCAAATTCAGGTGTGTGTTCATGTAGAAACTACATCAAATTCAGTTGTATTCACACATAAAACTGGTGGAATAATAAACCCCATATTTGGACTTTATGGATGAGATTGCCAGTTAATGGGGAAAAGACCACTGAAGTTTGTATGCAGCAATACATAAACACAGGCAATACATAAACACAGAGGCAATACATAAACACAGAGGCAATACATAAACACAGGCAATACACAAACACAGAGGCAATACATAAACACAGAGGCAATACATAAACACAGGCAATACATAAACACAGGCAATACATAAACACAGAGGCAATACATAAACACAGGCAATACATAAACACAGAGGCAATACATAAACACAGAGGCAATACATAAACACAGGCAATACATAAACACAGAGGCAATACATAAACACAGGCAATACATAAACACAGAGGCAATACATAAACACAGGCAATACATAAACACAGAGGCAATACATAAACACAGAGGCAATACATAAACACAGAGGCAATACACAAACACAGAGGCAATACATAAACACAGGCAATACATAAACACAGAGGCAATACATAAACACAGGCAATACATAAACACAGAGGCAATACATAAACACAGGCAATACATAAACACAGAGGCAATACATAAACACAGGCAATACATAAACACAGAGGCCTATTAGTCTGTTAGTCTATTAGTACATTAGTCTATTAGTATATTAGTCTATTAATATATTAGTCTATTAGTATATTAGTATATTAGTATAGTAGTCTATTAGTATATTAGTATATTAGTATAGTAGTCTATTAGTATATTAGTCTGGCCAGTAAAGCCTTGAGAGGGAGGGAGGAGGAGAGGGAGGGAGGAGAAGAGGGAGGGAGGAGAAGAGGGAGGGAGGAGAGGAGGGAGAGACAAAAGCCTCTTTATTGAGAGAAATCTCTCAGTCTGCATCCATCTCATCCCTATCATTTCATCCCTTTGATCTTTTGCCTGTGGCCTCCTGTGAGCTCCCATTATTCAGGAAATGTGTAATGTGGCATTGATGAAGTGTATTGATGAAGTGCATTGATGAAGTGTATTGATGAAGTGTATTGATGAAGTGTATTGATGAAGTGTATTGTGGGTATTGATGAAGTGTATTGTGGGTATTGATGAAGTGCATTGATGAAGTGTATTGTGGGTATTGATGAAGTGTATTGATGAAGTGTATTGATGAAGTGCATTGATGAAGTGTATTGTGGGTATTGATGAAGTGCATTGATGAAGTGTATTGTGGGTATTGATGAAGTGCATTGATGAAGTGTATTGATGAAGTGTATTGATGAAGTGTATTGTGGGTATTGATGAAGTGCATTGATGAAGTGTATTGATGAAGTGTATTGATGAAGTGTATTGATGAAGTGCATTGATGAAGTGTATTGATGAAGTGTATTGATGAAGTGTATTGTGGGTATTGATGAAGTGTATTGATGAAGTGTATTGATGAAGTGCATTGATGAAGTGTATTGATGAAGTGTATTGATGAAGTGTATTGTGGGTATTGATGAAGTGTATTGATGAAGTGTATTGATGAAGTGTATTGACGAAGTGTATTGTGGGTATTGATGAAGTGTATTGTGGGTATTGATGAAGTGTATTGATGAAGTGTATTGTGGGTATTGATGAAGTGCATTGATGAAGTGTATTGATGAAGTGTATTGATGAAGTGCATTGATGAAGTGTATTGATGAAGTGTATTGATGAAGTGTATTGTGGGTATTGATGAAGTGTATTGTGGGGTATTGATGAAGTGTATTGATGAAGTGTATTGATGAAGTGTATTGACGAAGTGTATTGTGGGTATTGATGAAGTGTACTGATGAAGTGTATTGTGGGTATTGATGAAGTGTATTGTGGGTATTGATGAAGTGTATTGATGAAGTGTATTGTGGGTATTGATGAAGTGTATTGATGAAGTGTATTGATGAAGTGTATTGATGAAGTGTATTGTGGGCATTGATGAAGTGTATTGATGAAGTGTATTGATGAAGTGTATTGATGAAGTGTATTGATGAAGTGTATTGTGTGTATTGATGAAGTGTATTGTGGGTATTGATGAAGTGCATTGATGAAGTGTATTGATGAAGTGTATTGATGAAGTGTATTGATGAAGTGTATTGTGGGTATTGATGAAGTGTATTGATGAAGTGTATTGATGAAGTGTATTGACGAAGTGTATTGTGGGTATTGATGAAGTGTAACTGATGAAGTGTATTGTGGGTATTGATGAAGTGTATTGTGGGTATTGATGAAGTGTATTGATGAAGTGTATTGTGGGTATTGATGAAGTGTATTGATGAAGTGTATTGATGAAGTGTATTGTGGGTATTGATGAAGTGTATTGTGGGTATTGATGAAGTGTATTGATGAAGTGTATTGTGGGTATTGATGAAGTATATTGATGAAGTGTATTGTGGGTATTGATGAAGTGTATTGTGGGTATTGATGAAGTGTATTGATGAAGTGTATTGTGGGTATTGATGAAGTGTATTGTGGGTATTGATGAAGTGTATTGATGAAGTGTATTGTGGGTATTGATGAAGTGTATTGTGGTATTGATGAAGTGTATTGATGAAGTGTATTGTGGGTATTGATGAAGTGTATTGATGAAGTGTATTGATGAAGTGTATTGTGGGTATTGATGAGGTGTATTGATGAAGTGTATTGTGGGTATTGATGAAGTGTATTGTGGGTATTGATGAGGTGTATTGATGAAGTGTATTGATGAAGTGTATTGTGGGTATTGATGAAGTGTATTGATGAAGTGTATTGCGTGTATTGATGAAGTGTATTGTGGGTATTGATGAGGTGTATTGTGGGTATTGATGAAGTGTATTGATGAAGTGTATTGTGTGTATTGATGAAGTGTATTGTGGGTATTGATGAAGTGTATTGTGGGTATTGATGAAGTGTATTGATGAAGTGTATTGTGTGTATTGATGAAGTGTATTGTGGGTATTGATGAAGTGTATTGATGAAGTGTATTGTGGGTATTGATGAAGTGTATTGATGAAGTGTATTGATGAAGTGTATTGACGAAGTGTATTGTGGGTATTGATGAAGTGTACTGATGAAGTGTATTGTGGGTATTGATGAAGTGTATTGTGTGTATTGATGAAGTGTATTGATGAAGTGTATTGATGAAGTGTATTGATGAAGTGTATTGTGGGCATTGATGAAGTGTATTGATGAAGTGTATTGATGAAGTGTATTGTGTGTATTGATGAAGTGTATTGTGTGTATTGATGAAGTGCATTGATGAGGTGTATTGATGAAGTGTATTGATGAAGTGTATTGTGGGTATTGATGAAGTGTATTGATGAAGTGTATTGACGAAGTGTATTGTGGGTATTGATGAAGTGTACTGATGAAGTGTATTGTGGGTATTGATGAAGTGTATTGTGGGTATTGATGAAGTGTATTGATGAAGTGTATTGTGGGTATTGATGAAGTGTATTGTGGGTATTGATGAAGTGTATTGTGGGTATTGATGAAGTGTATTGATGAAGTGTATTGTGGGTATTGATGAAGTATATTGATGAAGTGTATTGTGGGTATTGATGAAGTGTATTGTGGGTATTGATGAAGTGTATTGATGAAGTGTATTGTGGGTATTGATGAAGTGTATTGATGAGTGTATTGTGGGTATTGATGAAGTGTATTGATGAAGTGTATTGATGAAGTGTATTGTGGGTATTGATGAAGTGTATTGTGGGTATTGATGAGGTGTATTGATGAAGTGTATTGTGGGTATTGATGAAGTGTATTGTGGGTATTGATGAAGCGTATTGATGAAGTGTATTGATGAAGTGTATTGTGGGTATTGATGAAGTGTATTGATGAAGTGTATTGTGTGTATTGATGAAGTGTATTGTGTGTATTGATGAAGTGTATTGTGGGTATTGATGAAGTGTATTGATGAAGTGTATTGTGGGTATTGATGAAGTGTATTGTGGGTATTGATGAAGTGTATTGATGAAGTGTATTGTGGGTATTGATGAAGTGTATTGTGTGTATTGATGAAGTGTATTGTGGGTATTGATGAAGTGTATTGATGAAGTGTATTGATGAAGTGTATTGTGTGTATTGATGAAGTGTATTGTGGGTATTGATGAAGTGTATTGTGGGTATTGATGAAGTGTATTGATGAAGTGTATTGTGTGTATTGATGAAGTGTATTGTGGGTATTGATGAAGTGTATTGATGAAGTGTATTGTGAGTATTGATGAAGTGTATTGTGGGTATTGATGAAGTGTATTGATGAAGTGTATTGTGTGTATTGATGAAGTGTATTGTGGGTATTGATGAAGTGTATTGATGAAGTGTATTGTGGGTATTGATGAAGTGTATTGTGGGTATTGATGAAGTGTATTGATGAAGTGCATTGTGGGTATTGATGAAGTGTATTGTGGGTATTGATGAAATGTATTGATGAAGTGTATTGTGGGTATTGATGAAGTGTATTGTGGGTATTGATGAAGTGTATTGTGTGTATTGTGATGGTGTAAAATATGCAGCTGTATTCGTCAATGGGTCCGCACACACACACACACACACAGATTTCTCAAGAATAATTACAGAATGAAGGGAATTCAAAGATGTATGAAGATAATGAAGTCCTCAGGATAATGAAGCCTATTGTCCTCCTCTCATCTATCAGGACTCAATGAAACCAGACCTCCAGAGATAGAGAGAGAGAGAGAGGGAGATAGAGATGCAGAGAGAGAGAGGGAGAGGGAGAGTTGGAGAGAGAGAGAGAGAGAGAGAGAGAGATGCAGAGAGAGAGAGAGGGAGAGTTGGGGAGAGGGAGAGTTGGAGAGAGAGAGAGAGAGAGAGAGAGAGAGATGCAGAGAGAGAGAGAGGGAGAGTTGGAGAGAGAGAGATGCAGAGAGAGAGTTGGAGAGAGAGAGAGAGATGCAGAGAGAGTTGGAGCGAGAGGGATTTGGAGAGAGAGAGTTCAGAGAGAGAGAGAGGGACAGAGAGAGAGGGGGACAGAGAGAGCACTTTGGAGAAGGAACTGCAAGATTTCGTCATTTTGTGGGCAGGAACTAGATGATATTGGGATAATGAAATATTTAGCAGACGGGAGGAAGACTGGAGGAGAGATGGAGGGATGGAGAGAGAGAGGGAGAGGAAGAGAGGGGGATGGAGAGGGAGAGAGGGGGATGGAGAGGGAGAGGGAGAGAGAATAAGGAGGTAGGGAAGTGTGGGAGTAAAAAAGAGTGAGAGACAGAGTAAAAGAGGGAGGAAGTAAACGTGTATGTTTGTTGTGTGTGTGTGTGTGTGTGTGTGTGTGCGTGTGTGTGTGTGTGTGTGTGTTTGTGCACACTTGTCTGACATCTTCAGGATTCTCATAAATATTCTCCACATCCCCACAACGAGAGGAGTGCTCCACTCCTGTTGAGAACACACACACACACAGACACAGACACAGACACACACACACACACACAGACACACACACACACACACACACACACAGAGAGAGGAGCAGGCAGGGATCAGAGCAATGATGGACAGAATGAGAAGAGGAGGAAATGATGGACAGAATGCAGATAGAGGAGGGCTCACCGCGGCGAGAGATGCTCCGTGCCCGTCGCCATAGAAACAGCCCAGTAACCATGGTTGTCACAGGAACCAGAAGGAGAAGAGCAGACAGGGAGGGAAGAAGAGAATGGACAGATCCACTGGAACTCTCTGGAAGAAAAAGAGAGAGAGAGAAGGAAATTATCATAGCATCGTCAGATTACTGCGTATGTGTGTGTGTGTGTGTGTGTGTGTGTGTGTGTGTGGTTGACTCTAGCAGGCAGCGGGGGCACCCAGCACAAACAGGAGTATTGGTGGCAAATTGGTGCTGTACCAGACAGTGTCCACACAGGGGCAGCAGAGTGCCTCATACACACCACACACCACAGACAGAGGGAAAGAGAGAGAAGAATGGTGGAGAGACAGAGGGAGAAAAAGGGAACGAGACAGAAGGAGAGGGGGAGAGAGAGAGATAGAAAGAGGAGGAGAGAGAGAGTAGAAGGAGAGAGAGAGACAGACAGAAGGAGAGGGAGAGAGAAAGAGAAAGATAGGAAGAGGAGAGAGAGAATGTAGAGGGAGAGGGGAAGAGAGAGAGAGGGAGTGAGAGGAGGAGAGAGAGAGCTAGGAGAGAGAGAGAATAAAAGGAGAGAGAGAGGAGGGCAGCACAGATCAGTGAGCATCACTCCATCCCTGTGACAGCTCTGGCAGTTCAGAGGACATTGGTCTGTCCTCGCTGTGTATGTGTGTGTGTGTGTGTGTGTGTGTGTGCGTGCGCGCATGTACAACTCCCTCTGTTCAAGGCTGCTATAGCAGAAGTTCACCAACCCAATCTCTCTCTCTCTCTCTCTCTCTCTCTCTTAGACACACACACACACACACACACACACACACACACACACACACACTCTGCAGCCTGACCACCCTCACAGATATTCACTTTTCTGCAAGCTGAAAATGACAGCTGTGTGTGTGTGTGTGTGAGAGAGAGAGAGAGAGAGAGAGAAAAACATGGAGGGTGATAAATGACATCAATTCAATTAAGTTTATGTTGCTGTTTCCATGGTGTCCAAGCTTAGCAACACCCATAAACACACACACACACACACACACACAGCATCTGGCAGTTAAAAATACACACCCTCAGAACATGACATTTCTGATAAACCTTTACAAATCATTATTCAGAGGCTTCGGGGTACTGGGGTGACCTCTCTCTCACACACACACACACACACACAACCACACATGAACGCCCTCATGCAACACACACACATTTGAGAACAGCAGACGTTGAAAATGATTAGACTTGTCAGGAGAGTCACACCTCCCTCCTTACAAATGACAGATGAATAACGAGGGAGAGAGAGAGAGAGAGAGAGAGAGAGAGAGAACTGAAGGAAGGAGAGAATAAAGAAAAGAAGTGTGAGAGAGAAAAGTGAGAGGTGAGAAATGGAGGAAGGAAGGAGGGTGTGTGTGTGTGTGTGTGTGTTGGTCTGTGTCCCAGATGAGCTCATCACAGGCAAATCATGACTAGGAAAAGGAAAGCCACTAGTTTGCATGCAGTGAGGTAATACATGCAAACGTAGTAGTGTGTGTGTGTGTGTGTGTGCGCACGTATGTATGTGTGTGTGTGTGTGTGTGAGTGTGCGTGTGTGTGTGTGTGTGTGTGTATATGTATGTTGGTATGTATGCGTGTGTGTATGCGTATGTATGTGTGTGTATATGTATGTTGGTGTGTGTGTGTGTGTGTGTGTGTGTGTGTATGTATGTTGGTGTGTGTGTGTGTGTGTGACTAATGACACAGCTCTGCTCTCCCCAGGAGGCCGAGAATTCCATGTGATGCTTCAGACTTCATAACTAAGCCTAACCCAATGTGTGTGTGTGTGTGTGTGTGTGTACGCATGTATGTATGTGTGTGTATGTGTGTGTGTGTATACATATAGCATTGGTATAACCAAATCATATTTAGCTACTCTAGTCTTTGAGGCTTCTAATTCAGCCACAGAGAGATTTTTAATATTTTAACATGGGAGTCACTTCTTCTTTTCATTCTTTTTTTTGGAGAATTTGAGAATCTTAACATCCAACATGCACACACACACACTCTCTCTCTCTCATCATAAACAATAGTAACAGTAATGAGGACTTCAAACATCCCAGAGAGATGTATGCTGTACACATAGAGACGAAAAGAGGTCAGTTTGTGTGTGTGTGTGTGTCTATGTTTGTGAGAGGGAGTGCGTGTATGTGTGTGAGTGTGTGTGTGTCTATGCATGTGTGTGTGAGAGAGATTGAGTTGTTTATATTTATGAATCTGAGCAATACAACTGAGTGACCTGAAATCAATGGACTCAATCAATGAACTGTGATTTTGTCACTAGGCAGGTGAAATGTGAATTCTACTGTCACATTAAGCTAATGACAATAGCGTTTTTCACTGCTCGGTTGTTATCTGCTATTCGACATATATGGTATTACACAATGTACCAGACATACCAGATGTGCCAGAAGATCAGCAGCCCGTCGGAGGACCGCCAGAGAGCCGGTGAGCAAAAACACACACACACACACACACATTGGCCTACACACACTCATAACACTAGCTATGCTAACCATAGCATCACAGCACTGGCTAAGCGAATGGCTATGTTAACCATAATATCACAGCCCTGGTTATGCCTATCATAACATCACAGCACCGGCTATGCTAATGGCTATGCTAACCTTAATATCACCGCACTGGTTATGCCAATCATAACATCATAGCACTGGCTATGCTAATGGCTATGCTAACCTTAATATCACAGCCCTGGCTATGTTCTCGTCCTCTTTCTAAAGCGCTTTACAAGCACAACAGCGACTATACTAATCAGACTTTCTACTCATCACTGCACTGGCTAACCCGACTATCTGCTACTAATCCTATCCTCCTTCTGCAGCACAGGCAGGCTCTGCTCCTGTGTGATGCAGTGGTCTTGCCTTAAGAGGTTGCTGTGATGGTGTGGTGGAAACGTAGTCCCCTGTAAGGAGCAGTGTGATGGAGTACATATTAAGATGTGAGATACATACCCCTCTAGGGAGCAGTGTGATGGAGTACATACCCCTCTAGGGAGCAGTGTGATGGAGTACATACCCCTCTAGGGAGCAGTGTGATGGAGTACATACCCCTCTAGGGAGCAGTGTGATGGAGTACATACCCTCTAGGAGTGGAGTACATACCCCTCTAGGGAGCAGTGTGATGGAGTACATACCCCTCTAGGGAGCAGTGTGATGGAGTACATACCCCTCTAGGGAGCAGTGTGATGGAGTACATACCCCTCTAGGGAGCAGTGTGATGGAGTACATACCCCTCTAGGGAGCAGTGTGATGGAGTACATACCCCTCTAGGGAGCAGTGTGATGGAGTACATACCCCTCTAGGGAGCAGTGTGATGGAGTTTTCTCCCCTTTATGGGCAGCAGTGTGACGAGGGAGTACACTCACCTGTAGGGAGCGCTGTGCACTAATGTTCTTAAGTGTAGGGAGCTCTGTGCACTAATGGTCTTAAGTGTAGGGAGTGATGTGCACTAATGGTCTTAAGTGTAGGGAGTGAGTGATGTGCACTAATGTTCTTAAGTGTAGGGAGCTCTGTGCACTAATGTTCTTAAGTGTAGGGAGTGATGTGCACTAATGTTCTTAAGTGTAGGGAGTGATGTGCACTAATGTTCTTAAGTGTAGGGAGCTCTGTGCACTAATGTTCTTAAGTGTAGGGAGTGATGTGCACTAATGTTCTTAAGTGTAGGGAGTGATGTGCACTAATGTTCTTAAGTGTAGGGAGCTCTGTGCACTAATGTTCTTAAGTGTAGGGAGTGATGTGCACTAATGGTCCAAGGTGTAGGCAGCACTGAACACTAGTCTCACCTGTAGTAGGGAGTGCTGTGACGGAGTGGACTGTGGTGGTCTCGGCCTCAGGGCACTGGGTGGTGGTGTAGCTTGCAGTGGTCCAACCTGTAGGGGGCAGTGTGGTGCTGTAGCCTGGGGTCATGTTTTCTCAGGGGTGGTGCAATAACACAGACTCACCTCTCGGGGGCAGTGTGACGGAGTATACGGCCTCGGCCTTGACTCCACTCTGGAGCTGGATGGCGCAGGTGTAGTTGCCAGCCGTCTCCGGGGCAACAGGGAGCTGGATGGTGGTGCTGAAACGCCCTGGGCTGCTGGACTGCATCTTCAGCGGGTTCTGTCTGCGGTTCTCATGGGTCCACATCACATTCTGAACCTGAGACCGCTCCGAGAACAGGCACCACAAAACCAACTCAGTCGCACTCTTCTTGGCAAACACTAGAGGGGGGGCGGGGGAAAAGAGGGAGGGAGGGAGGAAGAGAAGGAGAGACAGAGAGAGGGGGGGAGGAGAGAGAGAAAGGGAGGAGAGAGAGAGGGAGGGAGGGAGAGAGAGAGGAAGAGAGAAAGAAAGGAAGGGGGGAGAGAGAGAGAAGGAGGGAAAAAGAGGCAGAGAGAGGGAGGGAGGAAGAGAGAAAGGGAGGAGAGAGAGAGGGAGGGAGGGAGGAAAAGAGAAAGAAAGGAAGGGGCAGAAAGAGGGAGAAAGAGAGAGAGGGAGGGAGGAAGAGAGAAAGAGAGGAAGGGGGAAGGGAGAGGGAGGAGAGAGGGAGAGAGAGAGAGGGAGAGAGGGAGAAAGGAAGTGGGGAGAGAGGCCGGGAGGGAGGAAGAGAGAGAGGGAGGAGAGAAAAAGAGAGGGGGGGTTTAGTTTGTCTGTATTCTTGCTGTCTGATCCCATGTAGCTGCAGTGGTCATATGGAACAGCCTTCAG
>PYXC01002159.1:90000-92500 GCA_015244755.2 Tenualosa ilisha
TTACTGTAAACTACGTCCTGTAGTTCAGTAGCAAAAGCAGTAGAAGTTATTGTTCAAACACCTCCTGTAGTTTATTTACCCTGTGTGAGTTAAAAACTACAGTAGGACACTTCCTGTAGTTCATTTACCCCGTGTGAGTTAAAAACTACAGTAGGACACTTCCTGTAGTTTATTTACCCCGTGTGAGTTAAAAACTACAGTAGGACACTTCCTGTAGTTTATTTACCCCGTGTGAGTTGAAAACTATAGCAGGACACTTCCTGTAGTTTATTTACCCTGTGTGAGTTTAGAATTATAGTAGGACACTTTCTGTAGTTTATTTGCCTTGTGTGAACCTTGAGTCTACTTTTAAGATCTCTGAGTACTGCCAGTACCAAAACATGAACAGAATGGGTACGACTGTGGAGGATCCATCACATTAGCAGTGAGACAGAATTAGTGCTGCTATAGCACAGATATCACATTAGCAAACTACTACTACTACTAGATATCAGACTAGCAGACTACTACTACTAGATATCACATTAGCAGACTACTACTACTACTAGATATCAGACTAGCAGACTAGTACTACTGCTAGATATCACATTAGCAGACTACTACTACTACTAGATATCACATTAGCAGACTACTACTACTACTAGATATCACATTAGCAGACTACTACTACTAGATATCAGACTAGCAGACTACTACTACTAGATATCACATTAGCAAACTACTACTACTACTAGATATCAGACTAGCAGACTACTACTACTACTAGATATCAGACTAGCAGACTAGTACTACTACTAGCTAAAACACAGAGTGAACCGGGCAGATTTCTAACATCTAAGCAGATGTATTTTATGCCTTTATAGAGGCTGTACGTGTCTTTGTAAGCCTTGTGCCAGAGACAAGGGTCATGCCTCTCTAGTGCTAAAGAAACACCATTAATTAAGTGTTTGTGCAGGCAGCCACATACTTCTGTTTACTTTTCATAAATTACCGTAGGGCACTTCCTGTAGTTTATTTGCCCTGTCTGAGTTTAAAACTACAATAGAGCACTTCCTGTAGTTTAATTGCCCTGTTTGAGTTTAAAACTGCAATAGGGCACTTCCTGTAGTTTAATTGCCCTGTCTGAGTTTAAAACTACAATAGCGCACTTCCTGTAGTTTAATTGCCCTGTTTGAGTTTAAAACTGCAATAGGGCACTTCCTGTAGTTTAATTGCCCTGTTTGAGTTTAAAACTGCAATAGGGCACTTCCTGTAGTTTAATTGCCCTGTTTGAGTTTAAAACTGCAATAGCGCACTTCCTGTAGTTTAATTGCCCTGTTTGAGTTTAAAACTGCAATAGGGCACTTGAGATGACTGAGACCAAAGAAAGAAGCAGAAAAACAAATGGCTTATTTGTGTGTGTGTGTGTGTGTGTGTGCGTACATACGTGTTTGTGTATGTGTGTGTGCGCCTACCTCTGGTCATGATGGTTGGAGTCCAGGTCAGGACAAACACAAACATAATGAAAAGAGAATCCATCTTCCTCCTTCAGTTAGGTACACTACTTCACCTCTCTCTCACTCTCTCTCACACACACACTCTACACCAGGAATAAACACGCCCTGCTGTCACACAGTCCTGACACACACCAGAATGCTTCCTTAAAACATTAAAACAGTGACTGCCTGCTACTTTCTGTCTTACATAACACACACACACACACACACACACACACACACACACGCAAAGTGACAGCAGTCAGGAAGAGGGGGCTGGCCTGAGGTCATATCATGCACTGTGTGTGTTTGCCTGATAAACATGTGTGTGAGAGTTATTGACATCACATCACTCAACTTAACACAGCAGAAGTGCAAACACACACACACACACACACACACACACACACACACACACACACAGAGACATATCAATGCAAGCAGAATTCAGTATATGAAGCCTAGATATAGGTATGTGAGTATGAGGTTTGGAAGGCAGAAATATTATGCCAAATTAACACAGCAAGAACACACACATTAGATTGACTAGATTCAGGGATGGTTCTAGATTGGTCAGGTTTACATATGGTTCTAGATTGGTAACACTCAGGGATGGTTCTAGAATAGCCAGGCTCAGACATGGTTCTAGAATAGTTCGACTCCAGGATGGTTCTGAAAGGAACTGCCAGAGATGGTTCTAGATTGGTTCCGTTTGGGCATTGTTCTATATTAACTCAGAAATTCAAACTCAAATGAGAATCCCTTTTCTACTCTGATCCACATGTACTACTCCATAGGGAGATATGAGTGTGTGTGTGTGTGTGTGTGTGTGTGTGTGTGTGTACTACTCCATAGGGAGATATGAGAGAGTGTGTGTGTGTGTGTGTGTGTACTACTCCATAGGGAGATATGAGTGTGTGTGTGTGTGTGTGTGTGTGTGTACTACTCCATAGGGAGATATGAGTGTGTGTGTGTGTGTGTGTGTGTGTACTACTCCATAGGGAACTATGAGAGAGCATGTGTGT
>PYXC01002159.1:97500-100000 GCA_015244755.2 Tenualosa ilisha
TAGGGAGAGCTGATCATTGCGCAGTTGGCCAGCAGGCAGGTGCAACACCTAGGTGACAAGATACCTGCTGCTCTGCCGTTACGTGCAGTCCCGTTTCGCGCGTCTCGAGGGCCATTTAATCCTCTGGCGCTGACTAGGCTCGTACAACAAGGCATTTCGCCACCAGGGACTCGTGTGGATAACCGCAGCGGTAAGTTTCTGGTTACCGGATTGTTGACTTAGGTGGTTTCACAATGTGACGTTGGTATGACATCATGATCATTTGACTGGTGAGTGCAGCGCCACGAAGGAGATTTCGCGCACTGCCAAGAGCAAACTGTCGGCGGATTGGGAACTGGCGACGCTGCACCGGCGCACGAGGAGACACCTCTACCTGCGATTTGTCTGGTGCGAAACAGATCCGGTTAGACGAGTTTGAGCCTCCAGTCTACGAAGGACCAGTGGCAGCACACCTTGGGACTTAACTAGACTCGGACAACACGGCGAGAGGACGAGAGCGTGCTAACGGCTAGCTCGCTCCAAGTTTAGGGTGGGCAGAAAGAGCTTTTGGACTTTGAACTGTGGAAAGCATAACAAAACGATTTTTTTATCAAGGTCTTATCACGTTGGACTGCGTTATTAATTCGCCCGTAAAGGAATAGTTCCACCGACTTTGGTCAACCGAAACTACCAGGCAACAGTGAAAATGACCATCCTAATTAGTGTAATCATACTCCTGTCTGCTCAAGGTAAGAACATTACTTTGTTTACGTTCTTTTTGTTTATTAGGGGACACGGGAAAAGTAAACGGCGTGTTCAAGCACCGAGGGCTTAGTCCCAAAGCAACACCTGACGGTTTCGGGAGAGAATAGTCAGTTTGTCTCGGGCGATGGAGGCTAGGTCCAGTCGGTATGGATTTGGGTTGGGTTGGGGTGGCTGCGTGGTCGCAGACAGCGACCGAGATCTCGGGTCCGTAGTGTAGTGGTCACGTTCACTCAGTACCAGGAACTTAAACAGCTGTAGTGGCTCCAGCTGATCGTAGTTTCGATGGGTGCGCCATATTCTCGGTTGAGGTGTGGCTTTTGGTAAATGTGTGTGTGTGTGTGTGTGTGTGTGAGAGAGAGAGAGAGAGAGAGAGAACTGGCAGGTGCATCGGGCCGATTCGTTGGCTGGCGGCAGCCTTCCCTGTGTGTCATGTCCTTCATGGTACCCCCTCCCCTGCTTCGCTCCCTCGGTTCCTCACGAGTCTCCGCGTCCTTTCTTCGCCTGTCCGTGCCATCATCTCCCATTACGTCCGCTTCGCGAGAGCTCAATGAATGTAGAGCAGCGATCGAGCACCGCTCGCGGGAAGCAACAGGGTGTTGCCCGCGACTCGATTTTAAAGGCACTAAAACGCAATTGCATACGGAGCCTCGGGCTCTTCGGTTTACCAGCATCCCCGCGCTCAAACAGGGAAGAACAAATTAACCACCTGTGCAGGTGCGCCGGAGCGCGAGGCCTTTGGGCGACCCCGAGTGAATCACTCTGGCCTCTCTCTCTCTCTCTCTCTCACACACACACACACACACACACGTTGATTCCAACTCGCTTGATTTTCCCATTGATTTTAACGGTTCTGTGCGACGCAATGAGACAAAAGCTCGCGCTCATGTCGGTTTGTGCTCATCACGCTCGGTTTAATCGCTTGTATGGCTCCTCTGATACCGTTTCCAAATGAATTATTCAGAAGTGTGAGTGTCATGGCTTCCCGTGCTCCGGGTGTCAGGTGCATAGCAGTGGCGACACACCTGGTCGAGTTGTGTGGCCTACTACAGCAGAGTGCCCGGTGGCGCGCGCTGACTTTGCATGAAAATTAATTAGTGTTAATTCGCCCACGAGGCGTTATCGTGTTAATTTTCCCCTCTTTTGTATGCTTGGAAAAGTAAGTCATGTATAGCCCTCGGTCCTTCTAGTCTCCGCGGTTAATGAGGAATCGCAAATGATGGCGAAGTTGCGACGTTTCTGTCGTCCCCCGCCATCGTGGCAGAAAAATATGCGCACTCGTTCGTTACTTATTCATCGCGTGGAAGTCTCAAGCCATTTTCTCAGTGCGTCACGTGCTCTTAGGAGGAGGATGAAAGAGGGCAAAATTGAAACAAAGGTTTTAGTTTATTAATGAGCGTAGAGGAAGAAAAAGGCCAAACGTTAAATTGCTTGCCAAAGAAGAACAAACAGAAAGCACGAGCGGCCGCCGCCTCCTCCTCCTCCTCCTCGCTGCGGGCTCGCGCTCGCGCTCCTTGGCGCTGGAAACGGTGATTCAGAAGCCTTTGTTTTATTTGAACTGTTCAACACCACTTTCCTTCGGGCGCAGCCGTCGCCTCCTAGTTGTACTCGGGCATATGGGCAGAAGCAGTGTAGATGTGACCTGAAAGACCCGGATGAATTCGCTTTCAATTAGCCTGTGCGAGGCCGGGCTGTGCGGACTAATATAGGCGCAATTAAAGGCGTTTTATAAGTTCGTCTGCCGTGTTAGCCGTAGGGG
>PYXC01002159.1:107500-110000 GCA_015244755.2 Tenualosa ilisha
TTTTTTTTCTTTCTCTAAGTGTGTGTGTGTGTGTGTGTGTGTGTGTGTGTGTGAAAGAGGGATCTATGCGCCAATCAAAGTTTATTAGCAGATTTGGCTGTCAGTCTTCGTCTTTGCCACCAGCAGGTAGATGTGTGTGTGTGTGTGTGCGTGTGTGTGTGTGTGTGTAGTGGTTCCTTTCATAAAATCCTGATCCCTTCCTTTTCTTTCTCACTCACTAACTCACTCACTCACACACACACACACACACACACAGTATCTAACACCGCCACCAAACTCTTCTTATCTTACATGGTCCAGCTACATCCATAATCCATGTTTCTCTCGACCACCGCTAGCAGTGTTTGTCATAACCATGTAAACACAGACCAGCAAATTAGTCCTAAACGTAGACCACCAACCAGCATTCATTAGTGTTTAGAGTACAGACCAGCAGAAACAAACTTGGTGAAACAAACTTAACATTTTGTACAAAAATGTATTTTAGCTCTGCAGACCTTTTTCACCTTGGGAACCTGGGGGCGTTAAATGCTAACAGGAGAAACTACTACAGGTTTGGGGGCGTTAAATGCTAACAGGAGAAACTGCTACAGGTTTGGGGGCGTTAAATGCTAACAGGAGAAACTACTACAGGTTTGGGGGCGTTAAATGCTAACAGGAGAAACTACTACAGGTTTGGGGGCGTTAAATGCTAACAGGAGAAACTACTACAGGTTTGGGCGTTAAATGCTAACAGGAGAAACTACTACAGGTTTGGGGGCATTAAATGCTAACAGGAGAAACTACTACAGGTTTGGGGGCGTTAAATGCTAACAGGAGAAACTACTACAGGTTTGGGGGCGTTAAATGCTAACAGGAGAAACTACTACAGGTTTGGGGGCGTTAAATGCTAACAGGAGAAACTACTACAGGTTTGGGCGTTTCTTCCCCCATAAAGGCAATGCCTCGTCATGCACAGTATCTAGGGCCCGACACGTCATGCACAGTATCTAGGGCCCGACACGTCATGCACAGTATCTAGGGCCCGACACGTCATGCACAGTATCCAGGGCCCGACACGTCATGCACAGTATCCAGGGCCCGACACGTCATGCACAGTATCTAGGGCCCGACACGTCATGCATAGTATCTAGGGCCCGACACGTCATGCACAGTATCTAGGGCCCGACACGTCATGCATAGTATCTAGGGCCCGACACGTCATGCACAGTATCTAGGGCCCGACACGTCATGCATAGTATCTAGGGCCCGACACGTCATGCACAGTATCTAGGGCCCGACACGTCATGCACAGTATCTAGGGCCCGACACGTCATGCACAGTATCTAGGGCCCGACACGTCATGCACAGTATCTAGGGCCCGACACGCCGGGTGGATTCATCATGTTAGTTCAAATGAGTTATGGCTTTGATGTTGGAACAAGAATAAAACCCACAAGATACCGTTTATGTGAGGCTTGTGTTTCTGTCAGAAATATAAACTACACATTAACGTGGAGATTATGCACATTTTTTCAGTTGACCAACGGAAGCATCACTACTTCTACCCAATCCAAAACTGTTGCCTGTGGATGTTTGATGGCTTGTGGAAGGCTAACCCTCAGAATGGCACCTATGTATGCTATTGGTTACATCTGAATTTACTTTCACACTCTAACATGTCATGTGGTCTTATTGTCAACAAATAAGATCAGCCAGTTTGCTGAGTGCTCTGACTATACCCAGTTAGCCTGTAAGCAAGCTAATTGAGCTAACGCTAAATGTGAGTTTGTCAGAGAAAGTGATGAAGGGGAAGTGAATGATCTTCTGTTTGAACATTTGTTTGAATATTGTTGCTTTGTCCTGCTATTTTAGTCAATAGGGAAGGGGAAGACTTGATCTCTCTCTCACACACACACACACACACACACAGCCTGACTCTTGGTCTTTTTATCTCTTTGGCTCACAGGCTTCTCTCACATGTGCGTGCGCACAACACACACACACACACACACACACACACACACACACACACACACACACACACACACACACACGCCTGTCTTGTTCCTCTGAGCATGGAGGAGGGGGCAGGAAGGGAGAATGGGGTTGTTTGGATGAAAGGGAAAAGGGAGGAGAGAGAGAGAGAGAGAGTAGAAGGGGAGGGGGGTTGTTACAGGAATGCAAATGACCAGTGGAACAGGTGTATCCACTTACCACTTCCCCCCTCTCTCTCGCTCCCTACCCCCCACCCCACCCTCTCTATCTCCCCCCCCCCCCCCCCACCCTCTCTATCTCCCCCCCCCTTCTCTCCCTCCCCCTCTCAACTAGAAAACAAATAGCAAGAAACAGCCAGTGAACACCAATAAACAGCCACAAGCCAAATAAACCGCAGCTGGATGTGAGCTGCATGGAGCTGGTTGGGATCATGATGTTCACTCAGGGTCTTTCTCCAGCTGGGCTGTGTGTCCGCTGTAGCCTTCCTCCCTCCCTCTGGCTGGAGCTGGTTGGGATCATGATG
>PYXC01002159.1:112500-117500 GCA_015244755.2 Tenualosa ilisha
GAGTGGGAGTGAAAGCACCGTGGTGTGTGTGTCTGTGTGTGTGTTTGAAGCATTGGAGCATATCAGGTCAGGGTTGCTCCAACAAAGGGCTCTTTGGCCGTTATTACCACAGACACACACACACTCACCCACTCTCAGAACCCCAAAAGAGACACACACACACACACTCATTCACTCCCAAAAACAGACACACACATACACACACACCACTGTTGGGCAGATACTAGTCTAACTACATCTCTGAGTAGTGTGGCTGTAGTGAAGCTATTCTCTGAATCGGACAGTTTTTCATTAGTGGTGTTGTTTATTTGGTTTATTTGCCAATGTGGTGCGGCAGCCCTCCCATAAGCTACATGTTCAGGGCATCTAGTCTTCCATCTAGGACACGCATTGGAGATCAGTCAGGCAGAAATGTCATGGATGCCATAACAAAACAAATGTACAAAAATCAGGTTTATGTATTTTCTCACTCACATGTGCATATTATAGTCTGCTGATATATAAAATCATATTAGAAAGCATTAAATATTATTATAGTCAGGTGAAATATAAAATCATATTAGAAAGCATTATATATTATTATAGTCAGGTGAAATATAAAATCATATTAGAAAGCATTATATATTATTATAGTCAGGTGAAATATAAAATCATATTAGAAAGACTGAAGTGTAAAATGCTGTGGGCGTCATAAGAGAGACTGTATAACCTTTCGGGAAATCAGTCGTACACACACGCACATGCACACACACTATGTTCCCTTTTGACCTCCTGGGCATGAAATGTGGATTTAACACCCCAAGATTATTGTTTTAAAATGGTTTCACCAATATAAAGGTACAACTACTTACTTTTAGTTATTTATAGTTAGTCACTGTTGTTTGTCTATTGGAGAGACCTGCAGTTTGATCACTAAAATAATCTTAGCAGAAGGTTGGATCATTTCATTAATTTATAGCCCTTTACATTACTGTAGGCTACGGATACTGGTGTTAGCATAACATTACTGTAGGCTACGGATACTGGTGTTAGCATAACATTACTGTAGGCTACGGATACTGGTGTTAGCATAACATTACTGTAGGCTACGGATACTGGTGTTAGCATAACATTAGCAATGCTAGGTACATCCATCCATCCAACACATCCATCACCTGGACATTAACCTCATTCACACGTAATTGTTTGGTTCCACAACATGGCACAGGGGGGCTGATGGAGTCATCTGAGTGAAAAATAAGCAATCTACTCATTCAGACCTGGAGTAAATATCCATGTCAGAAAGTGGAGAGAGAAGGGACACTAAACACACTTCTGAGGGGTGCTGAGGCCTGATGGTGTGTGTGTGTGTGTGTGTGTGTGTGTGTGAGAGAGAGAGACATGTTGAGGCCTATTGGTGTGTGTGTGTATGAGAGAGAGCTCTGTTATAGAGGAGTAACCCTGCGACAGTACCTCTAGGGTTTCAGTGAGACAAAAACAACAGGGATTGGTTCTGTGTGTGTGTGTGTGTGTGTGTGTGTGTGTGTGTGTGTGTGTGTGTGTGTGTGTGCGTGCACGTACTCAGAGTGCGCTCTGTTAAAGAGGAGTAACCCTGCGACAGTACCTCTAGGGTTTCATTGAGACAAAAACAACAGGGATTGGTTCTGTGTGTGTGTGTGTGTGTGTGTGTGTGTGTGTGTGTGTGTGTGTGTGTGTGTGTGTGTGTGTGTGTGTGTGTCATTCAATCTCCTGTCTGCCCCCAGCAGTGCTCCACAGAGAGTGTTCTGTTTTCACAGCATAAAAGAAGGTGTGTGTGTGGAGGGGGGGGGGGGGGGTCAGGTGATGGGAAGGGGACAAGTGTGTGTGTGTGTGTGTGTTTACAGCATAGGTGACCCTCCACTGCGATATCGGTTGAATGTCTCACTTCTTTGTAAAGAGAAATCTTGAGATGTAGAATGTGTGCACTGAGAGGGCCGTAATCTTTGATGTAGCTGCACCCAAACAAAAGCACGAAAAAGTGCTCAGTGCTAGTAAAAAATATATACGTGTGTGTGTGTGTGTGTGTGTGTGTGTGTGTGTGTGTGTGTGTTTGGTTTAATGCACCAGTTTCACTTTCATTTTTCACACTTAAAATGGGAGTTCAATGAATTGACTCCAGTCATTTGAGGTTCAGATTAGTGTGTGTGTGTGTGTGTGTGTGTGTGTGTGTGTTCACTCTCCTCCTGCTGGGATGTCTCTTTTACCCAAACAACTGTGTGACGCATCATAGAGATTGGAGCGCTCTAAAGACCCACTGTCCCATTGACCAATGGGGGTGCAGGGCTGGAGTGATTGACGGTTGCTGGCGTCAGCTGCTGCCCAAGGTGAGGCAAAGGTGAGTGTTGTCGCCGGCAACCAGGGACGCAGTCGGCATCTGTGCTCCCATCGCCGTGGAGACGACGAGGTTGGCATGACGCCCACAACACAGATGCACATGGAGGCGGAGACAGAACACACAGGAAACAATAGCACTTTCTGTGTGTGTGTGTGTGTGTGTGTGTTGGAGATGGTGTGTGTGTATGTGTATATATGTGTATGTGTGTGTGTGTGTGTGTGACAGAGAGAGATGGGATTCTTATTCTCTTTCTGTCTGTGTATGTTATCCACTGACATAGGCAGACCTCACCCCACCCCTTAGGCAGACATCATGGTGCTTGTGTGTGTGTGTGTGTGTGTGTGTGTGTGTGTGTGTGTGTATGTGTGTGTGTGGCCGGCCAGGCCAGATGGCTGTCTTTTACTCATCATAGAACTCCGCAACCTTTCCTGACATCTCATTTGTCTCTTTCTCTCAGACCATCCTCACATCTCTCTCTCTCCTCTCTCTCTCTCTCTCTCTCTCTCACTCAGACCATCCTCACATCTCTCTCTCTCTCTCTCTCTCTCTCTCTCTCTCACTCTCACTCAGACCATCCTCACATCTCTCTCTCTCTTTCTCTCTCACTCAGACCATCCTCACATCTCTCTTTCTCTTTCTCTCTCACTCAGACCATCCTCACATCTCTCTCTCTCTCTCTCTCTCTCACTCAGACCATCCTCACATCTCTCTCTCTCTCTCTCTCTCTCTCACTCAGACCATCCTCACATCTCTCTCTCTCTCTCTCTCTCTCTCTTCAGTTCAATAGAGCTTTATTGACATGACCAAAATACACATTGCATTGCCAAAGCATTTCTAGTTATACAAGTACAAGTAGTGTGTACACAAAAGGACAAATTAATTATATGCCGTGTGTGTATGCTTGTGTGTGTGTGTGCATGCTTGTGTGTGTGTGCATGCTTGTGTGTGTGTGCATGCTTGTGTGTGTGTATGCTTGTGTGTGTGTGCGTGTGTGTGTGTGTGTGTGTGTGCGTGTGTGTGTATGCTTGTGTGCGTGTGTGTGTGTATGCTTGTGTATGTGTGTGTGTGTGTGCATGCTTGTGTGTGTGTGCATGCTTGTGTGTGTGTGCATGTGTGTATGTGTGTGTGTGTGTATGCTTGTGTGTGTGTGCATGCATGTGTGGATGTGATGCATGTGTGTGCAGGGGTGTGTGTGGGTATCTGTACATGGCAATATGTATCGGTGTTGGTGATTGTTCATGCGCGTCACTCATGAGGTGACTCTCTCTTGTACTCTTGTACCTCAGCTAGAGGTATTCTCAGTAACTTGTTGCCCTCTAGGTTTGGAAAGTCAGGATGTATATTTCTGAATTCAGGAAAGAACTGGTTACGTATTTCTGTCCTTTGTCTGCATTCACTTCAAGTGAAATCCAGTTTCTACGGCGCCTTGGTTGCGTTTTTTGTGTTTCTTCTCTAGGTGGCCAAGTCTGTCTATGACTGCCTTTTCTCTAGCCAGACTCTGGCTGCTTAGTCTGGATCTGGTCAGGGTTTCTGTGTCTAGTATTAGTAACTGTGGAGAGGTGGTCTGCCACAGTGTGCTCTCTGTTTAAGGCCAAATAACATTGAAGTTTATGTAGATTTTTTGTTGTTCCAGTCCAATATGATAAGTAGAATGTATAAGCAGTAGAATGTATAAGCAGTAGAAGAAAGTAGTTTTGTTTTTTGCATTTATTGCTTGATTGGGCCAATTTGTTTGAGCAGCGGTGGCAAGATGGCAAGATCCTGAGGCTGCTAGTTAGCTGTGTTAGTCTGATGAGTTCTATTAGATCCTGAGGCTGCTAGTTAGCTGTGTTAGTCTGATGAGTTCTATTAGATCCTGAGGCTGCTAGTTAGCTGTGTTAGTCTGATGAGTTCTATTAGATCCTGAGGCTGCTAGTTAGCTGTGTTAGTCTGATGAGTTCTATTAGATCCTGAGGCTGCTAGTTAGCTGTGTTAGTCCTGATGAGTTCTATTAGATCCTGAGGCTGCTAGTTAGCTGTGTTAGTCTGATGAGTTCTATTATATTGGGTTGGGTGATATTAGGTTCTGATGAGTTCTATTATATTGGGTTGGGTGATATTAGTTCTGATGAGTTCTATTATATTGGGTTGGGTGATATTAGGTTTCGGTAGTTAGTTGTGTTAAGTCTGGTTAGTTCTATTAATTGGGTGAGATTAGGTTCGTGAGCCTCAAGACCAGCTGGATGAGGGTCTGTTGGACTCATCAAGGGCTTGGAAGCAAAAGGATTAGGGGTCACTTGTTTTTAGGTGTTTTCATGGCTCTTTTTTTCTTGGTTGATTAGTAGTGGGGATTGTCCTAATTCAGCCCTGCATGCATTGTTGGATGTATTCCTCTGTACCTCTGTAGGCATTCCAGGATGGCGGCCGAGTGAAGGGTCTTGCCTTAGAAGGACTTTGATATTACAGGATAGCCAGGCTGATGCTAGTGTATTAGCATTTTGTGTGGATATCAGAGGAAGGTCAGGCCGATGCTAGTGGAATAGCATGCTAACTTGAGTGGATATCAGTGGAAGGCCAGGCTGATGCTAGTGTATTAGCATGCTAACTTGAGTGGCTATCAGGGGTTGTTTCTTCACACTTGTTTCCTGGCCATTTAAACTTAAAGGTCT
>PYXC01002159.1:122500-125000 GCA_015244755.2 Tenualosa ilisha
ACACATTCATGCACGCACACTTGTACACACACACACATACATGCACACACGCATGCACACACACACACATACATACAGGCATGCACACACACACATACATGCACACACACTTGTACACACACGCACAAACACTTGCATGCACACACACATGCACACACACACACATACTTGCATGCACACACACACATACATACAGGCATGCACACACACACAAATACATGCACACACACGCACACACACTTGGTATGGTATGGTAACTTTATTGTCAATCTCTTCACATGTACAAGACATACAAAGGAATCGAAACTGCGTTTCTCACTCCCCTGTGGTGAGGGAGCAAGGGGTCGCTGCGAGGTCGCGCCGCCCAAGTTCCATTTAGGGGGAAAGAAAGGCACAAGACGGCATAACATGAGGAGAGAGGAGGAGAAAAAAAGGCATCACTAGACTATGCTCCATAGTCTGGGGGGGGGGGGGGGTGTGTAAGAGGGTATGAAGCGGCGAAGGCGTGGGGTGGTGGGTGCGTGTCAGTAGAAGTGTATAAGTTCGTGTGTGTAACGGTCAGAGAGTCGCTTCTTATGGCCTCCAATCTGTGAGCCTCAGTCCGCAGGGTGACGCAGCGATAACACAGCCAGTAGCCATGGAGACAACCTTGATCAGAACCCAAACAGAGACAACACTCCGCCGGTGTCTTGTGGATGGGGGTAGGGAAGCGAGAGCGTCTCCCCGCCTTGTTCTGCGGGGGAGTTGTTTTTCCAGCGATGGAAAAGGGAGGGATGGATTAGGGAGGCCGAAAGCAGATAGAATCGGAATGTTAAGGTTTTAGGGCGAGATGCTTACAATTTTCAAACCTCTCTCTGTCCAAACTGGGCTCCGATTTTAGCCAAATCCTTTTGTGATGCAGTGAGTATCTCCATGATGTTATCCATCGCCTTGAGCTTCTCCAAGATGTGATCCTTTTGCGGTCTATAGCCGCAGTCTGAGTGCCCACAGTTCCCGCAGTTCTGCCCACTGCCTCAACCATGACGGGCAGCCCAGTGGGGCTTTTGACAGCTGTTGCCGTCTTTTTCATTTCTCAATAAACCAGGCCAATGCCCAATCCAATCAGCAAGAAGCCTGTGATCATGGTTCCAAATAGGTAGATTTCTTCAATGTCCTCCACAGAAAGAGCTGCCAGACACACAACCCTCCACCTCTCCCAACCGTCCATCGTGTAGCCAGCTGCAAATGTTCCGGCAGGGCAATCAGGTTCCCCCGAACCCGAGCTTCTCCTGGAGAAGATGGTGTCAATTGCATTTAGAGACCAGTTATCAAATCCATAGTTCTCAGTTTGAAGAGCAGGGTGGAGAGAGTCTCTCAGACAGATTCAGTCGAGACAAAGAAGCAAAGCAGGCAAGATAAGGGGAGGGAAGGGAGAGACGAAGAATGCGACCGCCTTCGCTGAGAGCCAGACACACTTGCACACACACACACACACACTTGCACGCACGCACACATGCACATACACGCATACACACTTGCACACACATGCACACACACACATACATGCACGCACACTTGCATGCACACTTGCAGCCTTTCACACACACACACACACACACACACGTCCATCTAGACAACCCTGGTGTGAATCTCATGGGACACACAAGCAGTAAAGAATAATGTACTTCTCTCCCTCTCTCTTTCTCTCTCTCTTCCTCTCTCTTTTGATCTCTCTATCTTTCAGCCAAACCCAGGAACTCTGCGTCCGTGGTAACGGTTGTCGCTGGCGATATGCCGGTGGTTGTGGCGCGGTGTGAGTCTGCCAATGGCCGTCCGGCGTCTCAGATTCTGTGGATGACGGCGGTGAATGGGAACGGCACGGCGTCCACCGTGCAGGAGAACGACAACACAGTGACCCTCCGCAGCGACTACCGACTGACCCCCACACCCGCCGACAACGGCAAAGACATCAGCTGCGTGGTGGAGCACCGGACACAAGCCAAGGCTGACAGCTTCCCCATGAAACTGGTCATCGAGTGTAAGCACGCGTGTGTGTGTGCGTGTGAACAAAGCTTCCCCATGATATGGACCATCAAGTGTGTGTGTGTGTGTGTGTGTGTGTTTTCTCAGACCCTCCATGGTGTTTATATTATAATAATTGGTGTGTGTGTGTGTGTGTGTGTGTTTTCTCAGACCCTCCATGGTGTTTATATTATAATAATTGGTGTGTGTGTGTGTGTGTGTGTGTGTGCGTTTGTCTTCCCAGACCCCCCCATGGTGTCTATTGTTGGCTATGATAATAACTGGTATGTTGGACGCACCAATGTGGAGCTCACCTGTCAAGCTAAAGCCAACCCCATCCCTACTACTGTTACCTGGAGAACGTGAGTGACACACACACACACACACACACACACACACACACACACACACACACACACACACACAACACAAGCGTTTTGACACACTACCTTCTCGGGTAACGCAACTGGTTAATTGAATGGACATGCAGCAGGTGAAA
>PYXC01002159.1:135000-136439 GCA_015244755.2 Tenualosa ilisha
CTACAGGAGCCAACATTAGCTCTCTATGCTACAGGGAGCCAACATTAGCTCTCTATGCTAAAGGGTCTAGTGAAGGGTGACCAGACAACCCGGATTTCCGGGACAGTCCCTGATTTTGGTGGTCTGTCCCTGATTTTGGTGGTCTGTCCCTTTGGTGGTCTGTCTCTGGTAAGACACCAGAAAACTGTCTTTATCCCTGATTTTTGAAGGTAAAACATGACTAGCATGCAAAACATGTAGTCGGTCTTGCCGGTCTTTTCTCTATTCAACATAAAGAAGATCAGACCGTACCCAACCCAGTGCATCCTGGTGCAAGACCTCAGTTATCTCTTGCCTTGAATATTGGAGTGCCCTCTTAACAGGTCTTCCAGCCTGTGCTGTGAGACCTCCACAGGTGATCCAGAATGCAGCTGCATGTTTGGTTTTCAACCACCAAAACAGCATGTCACATCTCTGTTCACTGAGCTCCTCTGGCTACCCCTACTAATGTTGGCCTACAGGGTGATTGATGGATCTGCTCCCAGCTACCTTAATACCCTCTTAAAGCCCTATGTTACCCCCCCCCCCCCGGCCACTCCAAGGAACGCCAACACCTGTAGCACTGTCAACACCTCACACAGGTCAATTCAAAATATTTCTCTGTTCCACGCTGGTGGAATGACCTTCCAAGTCTACCAGAGCAACAAATAGCCTCTCCACCTTTAACAAACACTCTCTTGCTCTAGTGCACCTTTATCTCCCTGCCAATTTCATGTTGGCAAGTTGCACTCTTAGTAAGGTTTTTAATTGTGTTGTAGCTTGAATGTCCTATGGCTCGTAGAGAAGGGGTTTCTAGGTGTCCTACGGCTCGTAGAGAAGGGGTTTCTAGGTGTCCTACGGCTCGTAGAGAAGGGGTTTCTAGGTGTCCTACGGCTCGTAGAGAAGGGGTTTCTAGGTGTCTGACGTTCCCCGTAGCACTGATGACAAGAGTTGGGCATTCTGCTGCATAGTGGCTGCTGTGCATCGCCCAGGTGAGGCTGCACTTTGGTACTGGTAGTGAGGTCCACGGTGCTTTTGGTCTTTTCTACTGATGTGACAAACTGACTGACATACTCTCTCTCTCTCACACACACACACACACACTCTCTGTCTCATACACACATTTACTCACACACACACACACACTGTCCCATTGTGTTTGTCTCATGTGTGGGAGCTCTTTCTCACACACACACTCACACTCCCTCTGTATTTATCTAATGTGTGGGCACTCTCACATATATGCGCACACACACACACAGACACACACACACACACTCCCTCTGTATTTGTCTCATGTGTGGGCACTCTCACACACACACACACACAGACACACACACACACACTCCCTCGGTATTTGTCTCATGTGTGGGCACTCTCACATATACGCGCCACACACACACAGACACACACACACACAC
>PYXC01002160.1:7500-10000 GCA_015244755.2 Tenualosa ilisha
GGTGTTGATGACATCATCAGTGCATCTGTTCTGTCTGTAGGCAAATTGATGAGGGTCCAGAGAAGGTGAAATCATGCAGTAAATGATGTTCTTCACAAGTCCCTCAAAACATTTACTCATGATGGGAGTGAGTGCCACAGGACACCAGTCATTTACTCATGATGGGAGTGAGTATCACAGGACACCAGTCATTTACTCATGATGGGAGTGAGTGCCACTGGACACCAGTCATTTACTCATGATGGGAGTGAGTGCCACAGGACACCAGTCATTTACTCATGATGGGAGTGAGTGCCACAGGACACCAGTCATTCAAGGTGATTTTGCTTTTCTTTGGTACTGGAACAACGATGGATGACTTGGAGCTGCTTGGTACAGCACACGTGGAGGGGGTGACTTCTGTCTAAATCCAGTGACTGCCTCTGTATACTTGTCTATATCACCGTCTGATGCATCACCCCAGTCAGCAGAATCAAAACATAATGTGGTGTGTTGTCTGTTTCCTCAGACCAACAGCAAACCGTCAGCACCCAGTGGGTGGGCTTTGCTTCAGTTTCTGCCTATGAGCTGGCAGGAGCAGGATGGAGGAGTGATCTGATTTGCCAACAGTGGGTGGAGGAGGGGCTTGAATGCATCATGGAAAAGAGACTAGCAGTGATCTAGTATGCAGCATGCAGTATGCAGTCACCATGTGTGTTTACATTGATGTCTTGGAAGTATTTAGGCAGTACATTTCTCAGAGATGCCTGATTGAAGTATCCAGCAATGATAAAGGCAGCCTCTAGATATGAGTTTTCCACTTTGATGATTGTCGTGTGCAGTACTTTTAATGTGAGATCTACGTTGGCTTGCGGTAGAATGTAGATGGCTGTTGTCACAACAGCCGTGAACTCTCTTGGCAACCAGAATGGACAACAGATAAGAGTGAGATACAGTTGTAAACAATAGCTAGACAGGGCATGGCTTTTAGCGGAGTACTGTGGCTAGAGGTGTGCTTTGTAAACAGAAGACTGTTCTATATAAATATAGTGCGGGCAGTGATGCTGCGGAACCTTCTACCAGATGGTATTAAGATGAATAGTCCATGGGAGGGATGGGTAGTGTCTTTGACAATGTTCTTGGCTTTCCGCAGACAGCGGGTGCTGTAGATGTCTGAGAAGGGGGGCAGAGAGACTCCAGTGATCTTCACAATCCGCTGCAGAACGTAAGGCCCAAGGTGCAGTTGCCGAACCATGCTGTGATGGCGCTGCTGAGGATGCTATCAATCGTCCCTCGGTAGAAAGTTGTGAGGATGGAGAATGGGAGATGGGCTTTATGCAGTCTTCTCAGAAAGTACAGACGCTGCTGGGCTTTCTTTGTGATGTGTGTGGTGTTGAGAGTCCATGAGAGGTCGTCAGTTATGTGTGTGCCCAGAAACTTTGTGCTCTGGACAATCTGTACTGGAAGGTTGGTGATGCACAGTGGGATGTGTTTGTGCAAAGTCCGTTTGAAGTCGATGACCAGTTCTTTTGTTTTGTCCACGTTGAGGGACAGGTTGTTGTTGGTGCACCAGTTGCTGAGCTGAGCCACCTCCTCTCTGTACGGGGCCTCGTTGCCTCCGCTGATCAGACCCACCACGGTAGTGTCATCAGCAAACTTGATGATGTGGTTTGAGCTGTGCGTTGCCGCACAGTCATGGGTGAGGAGTGTGAACAGCAGCGGACTGAGCACGCAGCCTTGAGGTGCTCCTGTGTTCAATATGGTTGTGATGGAAGTCTTGCTCCCGATCCTGACTGCTTGTGGTCTGCCCACCAGGAAGTCCAGGATCCAGTTGCAGAGGGTTGTGTTCAGGCCAAGTTCACCTAATTTCATTATCAACTGCTGAGGGATGATGGTGTTGAATGCTGAGCTGAAGTCAGTGACCTGACATATGTGTCCTTTCGGTCCAGATGAGAGAGAGCCAGGTGGATGGCAGTGTTGATGGCATCAACTGTGGAGCGCTTGGGGCGGTAGGCAAACTGCATTGGGTCCAGTGTGGCTGGTAGTTGTGACTTGATGTGTCTCATTTCCAGTCTTTCGAAGCACTTCATGATGGTGGATGTCAGTGCAACTAGGCGGTAGTCATTAAGGCAGGTCACTGTAGGTTTCTTCAGAACGGGGATGATGGTGGTGGTCTTGAAGCAGGTGGGAACGACGGTGGTGGACAGGGAGATGTTGAAGACATCTGTGAGGACGTTTGTCAGTTGGTCCGCACACTCCCTCAGCACGGCCTGGTATGCCGTCCAGCCCAGCAGCTTTCCGTGGGTTGACTCTGAGTAGGGTCTTCCTCACTTCAGAAGTGGACAGGCACAGCCTGTGTTCAGTGTTCAGTGAGTCTTTCTTGCCCAGTCATGTGTTCCTGTCATACTGAAGATAACTGGCTACTTTTGGTGTAAAAAGAAAGTATGAGTAAAAGAGTTCAAATGGGCAAAGTAGATGAGAGCACAAAACAGAGCAGCACCCTCAGCGCTACGACACAAAC
>PYXC01002160.1:15000-80000 GCA_015244755.2 Tenualosa ilisha
GGAGTGGGGACACTGGGGTGGAGTGGGGACATGGGGTGGAGTGGGGACACGGGGGTGGAGTGGGGACACGGGGGTGGAGTGGGGACACTGGGGGTGGAGTGGGGACATGGGGGTGGAGTGGGGACACGGGGGTGGAGTGGGGACACTGGGGGTGGAGTGGGACACGGGGGTGGAGTGGGGACATGGGGGTGGAGTGGGGACATGGGGGTGGAGTGGGGACACGGGGGTGGAGTGGGGACATGGGGGTGGAGTGGGGACACTGGGGGTGGAGTGGGGACACGGGGGTGGAGTGGGGACATGGGGGTGGAGTGGGGACACGGGGGTGGAGTGGGGACACGGGGGTGGAGTGGGGGGTGGAGTGGGGACACGGGGGTGGAGTGGGGGGTGGAGTGGGGACACGGGGGGTGGAGTGGGGACATGGGGTGGAGTGGGGACACGGGGGTGGAGTGGGGACATGGGGGTGGAGTGGGGACACGGGGGTGGAGTGGGGGGTGGAGTGGGGACACGGGGGTGGAGTGGGACACGGGGTGGAGTGGGGACACGGGGGGTGGAGTGGGGACACGGGGGTGGAGTGGGGACATGGGGGTGGAGTGGGGACACGGGGGTGGGTGGGGACATGGGGTGGAGTGGGGACACGGGGGTGGAGTGGGGACACGGGGGTGGAGTGGGGGTGGAGTGGGGACACGGGGGCGGAGTGGGGACACTGGGGGTGGAGTGGGGACATGGGTGGAGATTCAGGAGATCCAGGAGTGATGATGATGTTGATGAAGAGCAGATCAGTCTCCTGCAGAGTCCTGCTGCTCCAGGAGTTCCTGCTCGTTTGTGTTTTAGCATTTGTGAGTTGGAATGAGAATCCTCATCGCTCTGAGTCGTCCCATTTCTTCGGACTTCTAAGCCCCAGAGGACATGGCCAGTGTGTGTGTGTCTACAGGCCAGTGTGTGTGTGTCTACAGGCCAGTGTGTGTGTGTGTACAGGCCAGTGTGTGTGTGTCTACAGGCCAGTGTGTGTGTGTCTACAGGCCAGTGTGTGTGTGTGTGTGTCTACAGGCCAGTGTGTGTGTGTCTACAGGCCAGTGTATGTGTGTGTCTACAGGCCAGTGTGTGTGTGTCTACAGGCCAGTGTGTGTGTGTCTACAGGCCAGTGTGTGTGTGTGTACAGGCCAGTGTGTGTGTGTGTGTGTCTACAGGCCAGTGTGTGTGTGTCTACAGGCCAGTGTGTGTGTGTCTCTACAGGCCAGTGTGTGTCTGTACAGGCCAGTGTGTGTGTGTGTACAGGCCAGTTTGTGTGTCTCTACAGGCCAGTGTGTGTGTGTACAGGCCAGTGTGTGTGTGTGTACAGGCCAGTGTGTGTGTGTCTCTACAGGCCAGTGTGTGTCTGTACAGGCCAGTGTGTGTGTGTGTACAGGCCAGTTTGTGTGTCTCTACAGGCCAGTGTGTGTGTGTACAGGCCAGTGTGTGTGTGTGTACAGGCCAGTGTGTGTGTGTCTCTACAGGCCAGTGTGTGTCTGTACAGGCCAGTGTGTGTGTGTATACAGGCCAGTGTGTGTGTGTGTGTGTCTACAGGCCAGTGTGTGTGTGTGTACAGGCCAGTGTGTGTGTGTGTATACAGGCCAGTGTGTGTGTGTACAGGCCAGTGTGTGTGTGTGTCTACAGGCCAGTGTGTGTGTGTGTACAGGCCAGTGTGTGTGTACAGGCCAGTGTGTGTGTGTGTTACATTTTAGATGTTGCATGTAACATTAATGACACAAGTCATTACGCTCGTAAAGTCTAGGGGGAAATTTATTTACAAAAGATAAGAAAAATAAGACAAAAATGGGTAAGGAATCAACCAAGGCAAAAACGGGGAATCAAAAGTCCAAAAAGGGAGAAAAACAGGTGCCGGTGTGGAGAGGACGCAACCCCCAGGAGAGAGAGAGACCAAACTACCAGCCTGGCATAAGTAGGATGGTCCCCAATCAGCGCACCTGTAACATAATTAACAACAAACACAGAAAAAAAACTCTGACGGTGCCACCCGGAGGTAGGAGGACGTAACACCTCCCCACCAAGATGGTGACACAGTCTCCATAAACAACTATATACAGTAACATGCCAGCACAACATCCACTATCAAGGAAGCGTGCAGCACATTCAACACTACTGGCACATGATATACAGGCACAGTAGCGCACAGGAAAAAGGAGAAAACAAATAGTAAGGAATACATATATACGTATATATACATATACCATTACACTTAAAAATAAACAATATCAACCATGACATACGGTATCCTTAACCGTAAACACCAAAGAACACTAGGGCACTCTAGACAGAGCGTCAGCTACGACGTTGTCAGTGCCCCGGATATGTTTAATTTCTAAATTAAACGGTTGTAGGATCAAACTCCACCGCATGAGCCGTTGAGTGGCATTCCGCATGCGCCAGAGAAACTTTAACGGATCATGATCCGTGTACACAATTACTTGCTGCGAGGCACCCAAATACACTTCAAAGTGTTGAACAGCGAGGACTAGGGCTAATGCCTCCTTCTCTATGGTGGAATATGAACGCTGTGGAGGGCTAAATTTCTTTGAGAAATAACAAACGGGATGATTAATGCCATCAACACCAGCCTGGAGAAGGACCGCACCAGCACCATAGTCACACGCGTCAACCGCAAGAAAGAAAGACTTTGAAAAATCAGGAGCACTCAACACTGGAGCAGCAATCAAAAGGGACTTAAGATTTTCGAAAGCCCTACTACACTTTTCCGACCAGATATACGGAACCTTTGGACTCAACAAATCGGTTAGTGGCGCCACCACCGCGGAAAAGTTCTTACAGAATGCGCGGTAATAGCCCGCCATGCCCAGGAATCTACGCAGCTCACGGCGATCAGCAGGGGCAGGAAAATCGCAGATGGCCGAGATCTTTGCATCCAATGGACGCACCTTACCCCCTCCCACCAAGCGGCCCAAATATGTGACAGTAGCCTTCCCAAATTCACATTTCGCCAAATTGATGGTTAAATTGGCAGACGACAGACGATGAAAAAGGTCTCGGATTTGGGAAAGGTGACTTAACCAATCGGAACTGTACAACACAACATCATCCAGAAAAGCCTCACAATTAGGCATGCCAGACAACACTGTGTTGATAAGCCGCTGAAAAGTGGCCGGAGCATTACGCATGCCGAAAGCCATGACGCGATATGACAAAAAGTCATCTGGTGTCACAAATGCAGAGATCTCCTTGGCTCTGTCCGTTAGCAGTATCTGCCAATAACCTTTAAGCAGATCGAACTTGCTGACGAAAACAGCTGACCCCACACGGTCAATACAGTCATCTATCCTAGGGAGTGGATAGCAATCGGGTTTAGTTACTGCATTGACACGGCGGTAGTCAGTACAAAATCTAAATGTTTGATCGGGTTTCGCAACCAAAAGACACGGAGAACTCCAAGGACTCATACCATGTTCAGCAATGCCGTTAGCCAACATATACTCAACCTCCTTCCTGAATATTTCCCTTTTCGCAGGATTTACCCTGTAAGGGTGCTGCTTAATGGGATCCGCAGAACCAACATCAATATCATGCTTGAGGACATGCGTTTGTTTCGGTACATCCCCAAACAACTCAGGAAACTGACTAACTAGTTCTAAAATGTCGGCCCTCTGACACGGAGAAAGGTGAGGCAGATGGTCCTTAAGCACAGAGAGCATGGCAGTGTTATTCAAACGCCCCTCAACTACCGCACGACACGGGCTACTCCCGACGTCGTCGTCACCCTCTACCACAGCAGACATCAGCACCACCCCAGTGGACAGTGCCGAATTAGCAGACGGCGGCGGCAGCTCAGGACAGACAGAGGGGGAGTCACGCTCATAAAAGGGCTTAAGCATGTTGACATGGCACAAGCGCTTGGGTTGCCGTCGATCTGGAGTTTCGATCACATAATCCCGATCAGACACTTTTTCCACAACATCATACGGCCCAGTAAAACGAGCCTGCAAAGCAGATCCAGGTACAGGTAACAACATTAAAACTTTATCACCAACTACAAAGTGGCGATCCACAGCCTTACGGTCATACCACGCCTTCATTTTGCATTGTGCTTGTTTAAGGTGTTCACAGGCAAAATCCCAAGCACGATGCAAACGGCACGAAAGTCAGACACATGAGACAGGATGTCTTTGGGTGATGTGTCACCAAAACACTGATCTTTAATGACAGCCAACGGCCCTCGTGGAGTGTGTGCGAAAACAAGATCAGCCGGGCTAAACCCCAAAGACTCCTGTACTACTTCCCTACATGCGAATAAGAGCCAGGGAACCGCATCCGCCCAGTCCCTGCCAGTCTCCAAGCAGTACTTCCGCATCATGCTCTTTAACGACTGGTGGAACCGCTCCGGCGCTCCCTGACTTTCGGGGTGAAACGCGCTGGATACATGGTGCGTGATGCGTAGCTGTCTTAACACACGGCGAAACAAGGAAGAGGTAAAATTGGAGCCGCGGTCAGTTTGAACAATTGTAGGCAGGCCGAAAAGGGAAAAGAATTTAAGGAGCTCCTTAAGCACCGCATTGGTGGTAATAGTCCGCAGAGGAATAGCCTCCGGGAAGCGGGTTGCTGCACACATCATTGTCAGTAGATACTGATACCCACCCCTGGAACGAACTAGGGGGCCTACAATATCAACAATGACAGTACTGAATGGTTCACCAAGCACAGGGATGGGATACAAGGGCACAGGCGGAATCGTTTGATTAGGCTTGCCAGCTAGCTGACAAACACGACAGGTCTTACAGAAGCGCACAACGTCACGCCTAACCCCAGGCCAGAAAAAATGTTGATTGACACGATAAAGTGTCTTAGTTATCCCCAAATGCCCAGCTAAACCATCATGAGCTACACTCAATACTTTAGCCCTGTATTCAACAGGTAACACAACCTGAATACAATTACTCCCCTGGTTTGGGACATGACAAGGCCTCCACTTCCTCATCAAAACTCCGTCTCTGAAAAACAAACACTGCGACTCTTTATCAAGGTCAACATCTGACGCGACCAACTGAAACAAAGGAGCAAGCGTCGCATCAGCCTTCTGAGCAGATATCAGTTTTTCACGAGACAAACATAGAGAATCTTCTACACTGTAAAAAACGACTTTGGGATGTTGTAAATAAGCTATACCTAAATGTGTATATTATACATAAAATTACAACATTCTGTCAACTTCACCATAATATTACATAAACTGCACTCAATTACCTCATTTTATTATGTAAAACATACTTGGAACGACACACGTTATTTATTATTAAAGTCCCTGCAAGATATATGTAGAATGTTAAGTGTCCGGTGAAATGTACCTAAATTTTTAAGTAATCAGCAGACATGCGCATTTGACACGAACTAGACCTACACCACTCATTAAAAGTTCTCTATCTGAATCGAGAGAATTGAAGCGAAGTGGAGCTGTCACCGAATCATGCGGCGTCGACGTGCTCAAGGCTGATTGCGACTCATCTCACCTTCACTATGAGGTAAGGTTTCCAACGTGATAAAGATATTGCAACTATGTACAGCTGCTCAGCCATCTCGTTTGTTGCTAGCGAGCTAATGCTAAGCGAACTAGCTAACATAATGTTTAAAATTGAGAAGTGGTGGTATTTCACTGTGACAGCTAGGTGGATAACTTCACTGACATTTGGTTAAGTGGATAAAGCAAATAAATTTGGGTTACAATAATATATTCGGTTTAAACAACGGCCAAAATGTTAAGTTCAAATTAGCATTAGGTAGTTTCTGCCATTTACGTAGGCTACTGACTGGCACATTTACCTCGCTAGTTCGGTTTATGAATTTCTCTGGTTCATGGATACACTAAATTGTTGGGATGTGGGCTAATTTACACTGTGCTAATATAACATGGCCAATGAGCATAAAAAATAAGCCTGCTAATCGTGTGTAAGTGAATAATAGCCTGTTTGTGCTACTTGTAGCCGTGGTGGTACCAGCCGAAAGGCAGTGGACGTACTAAAACCGAGTAGAATAAAGAGAGGCGCCAGAGTATTAACTGCTAAGGTAAGTAACCAAACATAAATATCTTGAAAAGCTATCATTTATTGCCATCATTCTTAGGAATCCCTTATTAAATCTTTTTTTGACTGTTTGTTATGCTGGTGTTATGAGCATCTAATGTTAAACAATTAAAGTTAAAGTACAGTTAAAATCAAATCTGGCTAATTCGCTTGCAAATGGCTAACTGTGTGTTGATTCTGGCGGCATGAGAAATGAGCATCATTAGTTACTGCAAGAGTAACTTGCGGACCAAATTCAAACTGTTCTCACGAGAACTCTGGATTTCTATAGTACCATAGTAGAGTGTCTACTTTGTTAATGTCATGTGTTTTTCTTTAATCAAGGAGAAGGACCGAAGCAGCCAGTCTCAAACCATGAAGATCCTGCTGGTCTACTCCCAAGATGATCCAGTGGATCCAGTGGATGTTGCACTGGCAGTCGATGGTGCTGAAGTGCATCTCATGGTGTTGCAGACTAAACTTTTTTTTTCTTTTGTTCTCACGGGCATGTTTTCCATTCTCCTTGTTTTTACCTTCATAACTAGAGATAAATCTTTGTAACCTACCCAGTTGTGGGAGTGATGTTTTGATAAAACGTGATGTTTGATAAAATGTGATGCACACAATAATTGTTTAATTAAACCAGTTGTTATGTAAATTGCATGGTGTCATGTTATTACACTATTGTATTGTTATTAGAAATTCATGTTGAAAAATGAGAAGCATGTTAGGTTTGAGAACAGGAAAAGATTAGTAGAAAAACATAATTTTAAAGGATTCATTAACATCCAGAAAGCTAGAAAATATATGTAAAAACATTTGTAAGTTTTACATAAAATATTATAGTAAAGGATATTTGGAAAACAAAGGTAAGATTTACTTGAGAAAATTAAGTGGAAATTGTTGCCACAATTTTTTTGCGTAAATAAGGTCATATATTTTTTACAGTGTACTTTCAGCACACTTTTAACAGGCTTAGAACAAGTGGTAGACGAAAGAGACATACTACCTGGATCAACATTAAGAAATGAGTCAGACAAATCAACAGGCAAATCAACAGCGGAGGGTGAGGGTGAATGCTTATCGGCAACTGAGCGCTTTGCCATAGCGCGAGTTACCGCACAGGTGGGGAACACATCAGGGTACTTCTGTACACACTCGTGGACAGAAGAAAGGTCAGGGGCAGATACCTGGGGCAGCACGTTAGAATTTTCCTTGGCCCAAACGTTACCAAAGGCAATGTCGTTACCCAGGATAAAGGTTACACCTGGAATTGGCAATGAACCACGAACACCAACAGCAACGCTACCAGTGACGAGATCAGATGTTAATTCAATTCGGTAAAGTGGAACACTAACTGAACCCATCTCAAACCCACGTACCAGTACACTAGTCCCTGTCTTCGAATCCTCCGACAAAGGTAAGACACCCCCTAAAAGAAATGACAACGCAGCTCCGGTGTCGCGTAATATACGCACTGACACAAGATTTTTATCGCCAGGCAGAGAAACAAAGCCATTACTGAGAAAGGGTTCATACCCCGTTTCGGACTCAGACCCAACAGGATAAACAGGAGAAGGACAGGTCTTAATTAACCCAACAGGCTTGGTGTCCAGCTTTCCATGCCGCTTTTTTAAGACAGCACAGTCAGCTACCAAGTGACCAGGCCTCTTACAATAATGACAAGTTTGTTCAGTAGTCAAAGACTGAGCAGGCAGCAGATGTTCAGAACGACCCTTCTGATCTTTAAATGAAAAGCGATGCGTCAACACGAACTCATCAGCAAGTACGGCAGCCTGATGCAAGGTTACAACTTGACGTTCGTTGAGATAAGTAGTGACTGCAGGAGGAAGGCAGTTCTTAAACTCCTCCAGCAGTACCAGCTCACGCAGTTGTGCTCTGCTCTGCACCTCACTCGCAGAACACCAGCGGTCGAACAGTATTTCCTTATCCCTAGCGAACTCTACATAGGTCTGGCGCTCCAATTTCTTGGAGCGCCTGAACCGCTGCCTATATGCTTCAGGCACCAGCTGATATCCGCGCAAAATAGCCGCTTTCACCTCATCGTAATCTGAACTTTGTGCATGGGACAATGAAACAAAGATCTGCTGCGCATGCCCTGTCAACACTGACTGTATAAGAAGAGGCCACACATTCCTAGGCCAACGTAGGGTTAATGCAACTTTTTCGAAATGTAAAAAAAAGTTCTCCACGTCCTTCTCTACAAAGGGTGGAACAAGTTTGATGTGTTTTGTAACGTCAAAAGATGACCCATAACCACTGCTCCCAATGCAGCCTCGTGTTCTAGTGTACGTAATTTTAATTGGTTCTCAACCACTCTTAATTTCAACTCCTCACGCTGATTGTCTAACTCCTTTTCCTTAATGGAAAGCTCTTTCAAACGGATGGTTTCAGTCAGATCAACTGGTGGCAAAACATGTTTTTCAATTAAAACAGGATAAACAACTGCTTTAACCGATGTTTTAAGACGCTTATCAGAAGCGCTCAACTCGATCTTAAAAATGCCAGCGACTTCTATAAGTTGATCCTTCGTTAAAGCATGAAACGCATCCACAGTTGGATCGTCGGCAAAAGCTTGTGCTCCCGACGTCATGGTTTTTTTTTTAATTTTTTTAACAAATACAAACAAACCAAAATCACTTAAATCGCACTGGCTGCTACAATACGAGATAAGCTAGAAAACTAAACGTAGTCACAAAAATTCCCCACAAAAGAGACTACAGCTCTCTCCCCACACAAAAGGGCGGTCCACACCACGCAAAACTTAACAGGAAGGTCTAGGGCAGACACACACAAAAGGCTATCGCCCAATCAAAACAGCAGCACCAAAGTCTAACCCCCACACTAAGACCAACCTGTAGCACTGACAAGACAATGCAAGACACAAAAAGTGAGTACCGACCGAAGTAGTGTGCGAAGCACTGCAACCCCTACTCTTACCTGAAAAAAACTTACCTAAACTGATCCTGACAACTAATCTTCAGTGGTTCCCCTAAGAGGCGCACTTTAACCGCTGAACTCGCGAAGTGACCAGCAAACCAACAATGCAGTCAGCCGGACACCTCCGAAGCGGGCCAACTAAAGGCTACCACCAAAAATAACAAACCAAAATAATGAAGTGGTGAACTCTGTGTTCACCCGGCGGCTGACTAATTGCAGTGCAAAGCAACACACTTACAGCCAATATACTCACCACACAAAAGTCACTGCACAAACCCGAATCTCCCATCAGATACAAAAAAACTGAAAAATCCCGAAATGGACGAGCGCCCAAATGTTACATTTTAGATGTTGCATGTAACATTAATGACACAAGTCATTACGCTCGTAAAGTCTAGGGGGAAATTTATTTACAAAAGATAAGAAAAATAAGACAAAAATGGGTAAGGAATCAACCAAGGCAAAAACGGGGAATCAAAAGTCCAAAAAGGGAGAAAAACAGGTGCCGGTGTGGAGAGGACGCAAACCCCCAGGAGAGAGAGAGACCAAACTACCAGCCTGGCATAAGTAGGATGGTCCCCAATCAGCGCACCTGTAACATAATTAACAACAAACACAGAAAAAAAACTCTGACGGTGCCACCCGGAGGTAGGAGGACGTAACAGTGTGTGTGTACAGGCCAGTGTGTGTGTGTCTCTACAGGCCAGTGTGTGTGTGTCTACAGGCCAGTGTGTGTGTGTGTGTGTACAGGCCAGTGTGTGTGTGTGTCTACAGGCCAGTGTGTGTTTGTGTGTACAGGCCATTGTGTGTGTGTCTACAGGCCAGTGTGTGTGTGTCTACAGGCCAGTGTGTGTGTGTGTACAGTCCAGTGTGTGTGTGTCTACAGGCCAGTGTGTGTGTGTGTCTACAGGCCAGTGTGTGTGTGTGTGTGTACAGGCCAGTTGTGTGTGTGTGTACAGGCCAGTGTGTGTGTGTGTGTACAGGCCAGTGTGTGTGTGTCTACAGGCCAGTGTGTGTGTGTGTGTACAGGCCAGTGTGTGTGTGTCTACAGGCCAGTGTGTGTGTGTGTCTACAGGCCAGTGTGTGTGTGTGTACAGGCCAGTGTGTGTGTGTCTACAGGCCAGTGTGTGTGTGTGTGTACAGGCCAGTGTGTGTGTGTCTACAGGCCAGTGTGTGTGTGTCTACAGGTCAGTGTGTGTGTGTGTGTACAGGCCAGTGTGTGTGTGTGTGTGTACAGGCCAGTGTGTGTGTGTGTGTCTACAGGCCAGTGTGTGTGTGTGTGTGTACAGGCCAGTGTGTGTGTGTGTGTACAGGCCAGTGTGTGTGTGTGTGTCTACAGGCCAGTGTGTGTGTGTGTGTACAGGCCAGTGTGTGTGTGTGTGTGTCTACAGGCCAGTGTGTGTGTGTCTACAGGCCAGTGTGTGTGTGTGTGTACAGGCCAGTGTGTGTGTGTCTACAGGCCAGTGTGTGTGTGTCTACAGGCCAGTGTGTGTGGTGTGTCTACAGGTCAGTGTGTGTGTGTGTGTAAGGCCAGTGTGTGTGTGGTGTGTCTACAGGCCAGTGTGTGTGTGTGTGTTACAGGCCAGTGTGTGTGTGTGTGTCTACAGGCCAGTGTGTGTGTGTGTGTCTACAGCCAGTGTGTGTGTGTGTGTCTACAGGCCAGTGTGTGTGTGTGTGTACAGCCAGTGTGTGTGTGTGTGTCTACAGCCAGTGTGTGTGTGTCTACAGGCCAGTGTGTGTGTGTGTCTACAGGCCAGTTGTGTGTTGTCTACAGGCCAGTGTGTGTGTGTGTCTACAGGCCAGTGTGTGTGTGTGTGTCTACAGGCCAGTGTGTGTGTGTGTGTCTACAGGCCAGTGTGTGTGTGTGTGTCTACAGGCCAGTGTGTGTCTAAGGGCAAATGCCCCCTACAGGCCTGTTCCACCGCCACACTTCAGCCTGACTTAGTGCAGTAGGTGGTTTAGTGCAGTAAGTGGTTTAGTGCAGTAGTGGTTTAGTGCAGTAGGTGGGTTTAGTGCAGTAAGTGGGTTTAGTGCAGTTAGGTTAGCAGTAAGTGGTTTATGCAGTAGGTGAGTGGTTTAGTGCAGTAGGTGGTTTAGTGCAGTAAGTGGTTTAGTGCAGTAAGTGGTTTAGTGCAGTAGAGTGTGGTTTAGTGCAGTAAGTGGTTTAGTGCAGTAAGTGGTTTAGTGCAGTAGGTGGTTTAGTGCAGTAGGTGGTTTAGTGCAGTAATGTTTAGTGCAGTAGGTGGTTTAGTGCGGAGGTGGTTTAGTGCAGTAAGTGGTTTAGTGCAGTAGGTGGTTTAGTGCAGTAGGTGGTTTAGTGCAGTAAGTGGTTTAGTGCAGTAGGTGGTTTAGTGCAGTAAGTGGTTTAGTGCAGTAAGTGGTTTAGTGCAGTAGGTGGTTTAGTGCAGTAAGTGGTTTAGTGCAGTAGGTGGTTTAGTGCAGTAAGTGGTTTAGTGCAGAAGTGGTTTAGTGCAGTAGGTGGTTTAGTGCAGTAAGTGGTTTAGTGCAGTAGGTGGTTTAGTGCAGTAAGTGGTTTAGTGCAGTAAGTGGTTTAGTACAGTAGGTGGTTTAGTGCAGTAAGTGGTTTAGTGCAGTAAGTGGTTTAGTGCAGTAAGTGCAAGTCTGGCCAGGCCAGAGAGGACAGAGGCTGTTCTTCACTGTGGCTTCTGTCTTTCTTCTCTTTTTCCTCTTATGCCACATCTTGATCTCACCTCTGATTGGACAGCCATTACTCTTGACAAGTCTTTCTCTGTCTTTGATTGGACAGTCTGTGTGCTTATCCTTTATGACACATCTTTCTCTGCCTGTGATTGGCCAGATAGAGGTTTGCTGTTCTCAAGGACTAACAGTTGAACTCTAACAGGCGGTTCCACAGGCAACCAGAACTGGCTCACATCCTCCGCTTCTGGACACACACACTTCTCCTGTACACTCATGTGTGTGGGTGTGGGGTGTGTGTGTGTGTGTTTGTGTGTTGATGAGAGGTGTGTGTACATACGTGTCGTGCCTAGGAGTGCTCTGTCTGTGTGTGTGTCTGTGTGTGAGAGGTGTGTGTACATATATGTCCTGTCTAGAAGTGCTGTGTGCGTGTGTGTGTGTGTGTGTTTGGGGGGCGGGGGCGGACTCTGTGGAGGGTGTAATGGTGTCCGGTGCTTAAGGACTTGTGTGTGTGTGTGTGTGCAGTGGACTCTGTGGAGGGTGTAATGGTGTCCGGTGCTTAAGGACGTGTGTGTGTGTGTGTGTGTGTGTGTGCAGTGGACTCTGTGGAGGGTGTAATGGTGTCCGGAGCTTAAGGACGTGTGTGTGTGTGTGTGTGTGTGGTGTGTGTGTGTGTGTGTGTGCAGTGTCCGGTGCTTAAGGACGTGTTTGACAGCTCCTCTTGTCATTAAGCAAAAGTGCAGCTGCTTAAGTGGACAAAACCCTTTCCAGTCCAACTCAATGACTGGAAGAACTAGAACTATACACACACACACACACACACACACACACACACACACACACACACACACACACACTCATACTTGCACACACACACTCATACTTACACACATACACACTTTCTTTTTTCCTGTGTCTCTCTGTCACTCTCTCTCTTCATCTCTCCCTCTGTCTCTCTCCGTTAGACTAATGACTTCTTATTAATGCATACCTGCCTCATTGCCACACACACACACACACACATACTTACACACAGACACACACACACATTCTCACACACACACTCATGTGCACGTGCACATACACACACATACTTACACACAGACACACATACGTACACACAGACACACACACACACTCTCACACACACACTCATGTGCAGGTGCACATACACACACATACTTACACACAGACACACAAACACACTCTCACACACACACTCATGTGCACGTGCACATACACACACATACTTACACACAGACACACATACTTACACACACTCTCACACACACACTCATGTGCACGTGCACATACACACACATACTTACACACAGACACACAAACACACTCTCACACACACACACTCATGTGCACGTGCACATACACACACATACTTACACACACACACACACACACACATGTGCACACACACGTATAAAGATGGACTGCTCCTGTACAGGTCTGGTTTCCTCTGCACTCCATAAATTTGCCAGTGTGTTAATGACACCGTCTGCCACCTACCCACACACACACACACACACACACACACACACACACACACACGCAAAAGACATGTTTGCTGGCACTTGGGACTGACTAGAAGAGTGAAGGGTTAGATCGTGAGAAACCAGGCACTCATGCATACTCACTTTTATATACTCACCCATGCATACTCAGTCGTGCATACTCACTCATCCATACCCACTTATGCATAGTCTTTTGGGCTGGTACCTCCAGCAGGGAGTGTGAGTGTGTGTGTGTGTGTGTGTCATGCTGGGGAGTGTGTAGGGTAGGCGCTAGGCTGCGGGTTTAACCAAGGCCTGAATTATTGATCTGTTTGAACAATTAAATGTCTCACACAAGACTTTCCTCTTCAGGCCGCCTACAAGCACAGACGAGCTGCTCTGGCCTTGGGGTTTTAGTCCCTCCCCAGCCCAGGCAGAGAGAAAAAGACACAGAGCTGAACCACATCAAACTGGTTTAGGAGGAGTGGCTTCAGGTCAGAGCTGAACCACATCAAACTGGTTTAGGAGGAGTGGCTTCAGGTCAGAGCTGAACCACATCAAACTGGTTTAGGAGGAGTGGCTTCAGGTCAGAGCTGAACCACATCACACTGGTTTAGGAGGAGTGGCTTCAGGTCAGAGCTGAACCACATCAAACTGGTTTAGGAGGAGTGGCTTCAAGTCAGAGGCAAACCAGTTCGTAATTAATTTACTTTGAAATAATGCCACATGTCTAGCTCAGGCCAGTCACTCCTCAACCAATCACATGTCACTCATCAACTAATCACAGCACAGACCTGTCAGTCATCAACCAAACACAGCACAGTTCTACTAGCGCAAATCTGTCATTTATCAAACCAATAACAGCTTATTATACACACACACAAAATCACACACACACATTTAACAACTAACAGGAGCCACACATAGCCACTTATAACAACTTAATAACAACCACATATAGTCACACAAAGCCACCACACATAGCCACTTATAACAACTCAGTAACAACCATATATAGTCACACATAGCCACTTCTAGCAACCACACATAGCCACATATAACACTCCAGTAACAACCATATATAGTCACACATAGCCACTTCTAGCAACCACACATAGCCACATATGACAACTCAATAACAACCAATATAGTCACACATAGCCACCACACATAGCCACAATAAACAGTATGTAGAAGTAAATATACTCTTTTGATCCTGTGAGGGAAATCCAGTCTTTGCATTTAACCTATCCAAGAATTAGTGACATACACAGTGATGTGAAACACACTAACCCAGCCTGCTTCTGCGGTGTCAGGGGAGCTGTGAGGGGTTAGAGGCCTTACTGAGGGGTTAGGTGACAAGCTCAAAGGGGCAGTGAGGGGTTAGGTACCTTGCTCAAGGGAGCAGTGAGGGCTAGATGCCTTAGTGAAGGGTTGGATGCCTTAGTGAGGCTTTAGGTGCCTTAGTGAGGGGTTAGATGTCTTAGTGAGGGGTTAGGTGCCTTAGTGAGGCTTTAGGTGCCTTAGTGAGGGGTTAGATGCCTTAGTGAGGAGTTAGGTGCCTTAGTGAGGGGTTAGGTGCCTTAGTGAGGGGTTAGGTGCCTTAGTGAGGCTTTAGGTGCCTTAGTGAGGGGTTAGATGCCTTAGTGAGGGGTTAGGTGCCTTAGTGAGGCTTTAGGTGCCTTAGTGAGGGGGTTAGATGCCTTAGTGAGGGGTTAGGTGCCTTAGTGAGGCTTTAGGTGCCTTAGTGAGGGGTTAGATGCCTTAGTGAGGGGTTAGGTGCCTTAGTGAGGCTTTAGGTGCCTTAGTGAGGGGTTAGATGCCTTAGTGAGGCTTTAGGTGCCTTAGTGAGGGGTTAGATGCCTTAGTGAGGCTTTAGGTGCCTTAGTGAGGCTTTAGGTGCCTTAGTGAGGGGTTAGATGCCTTAGTGAGGGGTTAGGTGCCTTAGTGAGGGGTTAGGTGCCTTAGTGAAGGGTTAGGTGCCTTAGTGAGGCGGATTGGGGGCCATGCAGATATCTGTGTTATACTGATTATTTCAACGTGGGAAAAATACATTTCAGCAGCAAAGCATAGGGAGCACCTGGTCATCACTGTCTGAAAGCAAGCAATTGCAATTGGCCGTTGATTCACTGTGAGTCCTCGCTAGGGTGACCACCGGCCAGACTAAGGAGGAGGACATTTGTGTCTATAGGTGAGGACAAAGGTCAAACAGAGAGGACACTAGTGTCTAAAAGTGAGGACAAAGGGTCAAAAGAGAAGACACTAGTGTCTAAAAGTGAGGACAAAAGGTCAAAAGAGAGGATACTTGAGGACACTAGTGTCTAAAAGTAAGGACAAGGTCAAAAGAGAGGATACTTGAGGACACTAGTGTCTAAAAGTGAGGACAAGATCAAAAGAGAGGACACCCCTAATATTTGTGTTTCCCCCTACAAAACTTACACAAAATAACTACAACTTTTCAAGAGTTTAAATGGCAGTTTTTGAGTGCAAAATTGCACTTTTGGAGGAAAACCTTGCAGTTTGCATGAATAGCTAGCAGCCTATATTAATTTGTATGGTCAACAACAACAAGAACAACAATAGTGTCCTTTGCAGAAATGCAAAACAATGTAGACTGTGAAAAGACGAGGCTAGTTGCTGTCATGTTGTCACATTTGCTGTCTGCTAATTGATAATAGACCTACCAATTACAACTAATGTCCATTAGGGGTCTTGCTCAAGGGAGCAGTGAGGGGTTAGGGGTCTTGCTCAAGGGAGCAGTGAGGGATTAGGGGTCTTGCTCAAGGGAGCAGTGAGGGGTTAGGGTCTTGCTCAAGGGATCAGTGAGGGGTTAGGGGTCTTGCTCAAGGATCAGTGAGGGTTAGGGTTCTTGCTCAAGGGAGCAGTGAGGGGTTAGGGGTCTTGCTCAAGGGATCAGTGAGGGTTAGGGGTCTTGCTCAAGGGATCAGTGAGGGATTAGGGGTCTTGCTCAAGGGATCAGTGAGGGATTAGGGGTCTTGCTCAAGGGATCAGTGAGGGATTAGGGGTCTTGCTCAAGGGATCAGTGAGGGGTTAGGTGCCTTGCTCAAGGGGGCAGTGAGGGGTTAGGGGCCTCACTATGGATGTGGGCATGGCAGAGGTATCTTCAATCACCTGATCTTCAATCTCTTGACCACATTTTTCCTCCTTTCCTTTCCTTACAAGTCCGAGGCCCTAACCAACAGGCCACGTCTGCGGCTACACACACACACACACACAAATCATACACAAGCGTGCACATACATTCTCTCTTGTTTTCCAGTCTCTAAAATGGCACACACACACACACACACACATACAGAGAAGCACACACGCACATGCTCACTCTCATTTGCTGTCTCAAACATGGCAGACATACAAACAAAAGCACACACACACACACACAGTGTGTATCTCTCCTCTGTCTCTCTCCTGCCAGTTGCCTAGCAATGAGCTGTGAGCTCGTTGTGTTCCAGAAGAGGAACTGGGTGTGGGGGCGGCACACATACACACACACACACTCCTAGTCTCCATTACTAAATCTCTCTTCACAGTCTTCCTCCACAGCCCTCAAGATTAAAAAACACCCTCACATATACTCTCACACACATAAACTCTCTCACATACACACACACACTCCCTCTCACACACATACATGTATCTCACACACTACATCTCTGTATTTGTTCCTTGTTTACTTTCTCTCCTGCCCTTGATCCCCCTTTCTGTCATATTGAATACCACTACATTCATTTCACACTTATTTTTCCCCTCACACACACACTTATGTTTCCTCTCACACACACACTTTCTCTCTTGCTGTCATAGTGAATTACACTACGTTCATTTCACACTTATTCTTCCCATATATACCCTCTCTCTCTCTGCCATCTACTAGATCCATTTCACAGTTATTTTTCCCAAAATCTAATCAACACACACACACACACAGAGACACAAATATGCTCAATAACACTAAATTCGTTTCATAATTTTTTTTCCAAAATTTAAACAATAAACACACACACAGAATATTTCACAAATACAGTTTTTTTCAATCACTAACAAGCTTTTGTCCCACCTTTAGTCTTGTAAAATGATGTAAAATGACTAACTCGTTACTCATTACAACTGATTACTAACTCATTTCAGAAACTGTGCACAGAACTGTAAACACTGACACAACTAGAATTGGTGGTTAAAGTGAACTGAGGCAGGATTTGAAAGAGTCGTGGATTTGGAAGACATGAAAATGAAGAAAAATGAAATGGTGGTTCAAAAAAACCATGAAAGTCAGTGTACTATAACTAAAAAGCACATGCTAGCGTTTGGTGGCTAAAAAGCACATGCTAGCGTTTGGTGACTAAAAAGCACATGCTAGCGTTTGGTGGCTAAAAAGCACATGCTAGCGTTTGGTGACTAAAAAGCACATGCTAGCGTTTGGTGACTAAAAAGCACATGCTAGCGTTTGGTAGACTTGAGCCTGTGAAGTCTGTGGAGAGTGTTTTTCTCAAGCGGGCAATGAGAGAGCTGCATAGTGTGTGGTGTGCATGGTCTAATCTGTTTGTGGCATGTGTGTGGTGTGCATGTGTGTGGTGTGCATGTGTGTGGTGTGCATGTGTGTGGTGTGCATGGTCTAATCTGTGTGTGGCATGTGTGTGGTGTGCATGTGTGTGGTGTGCATGTGTGTGGTGTGCATTTGTGTGGTGTGCATTTGTGTGGTGTGCATGGTCTAATCTGTGTGTGGCATGTGTGTGGTGTGCATGTGTGTGGTGTGCATTTGTGTGGTGTGCATGGTCTAATCTGTGTGTGGCATGTGTGTGGTGTGCATGTGTGTGGTGTGCATGTGTGTGGTGTGCATGTGTGTGGTGTGCATGGTCTAATCTGTGTGTGGCATGTGTGTGGTGTGCATGCGTGTGGTGTGCATGTGTGTTGTCTGCATGGTCTAATCTGTGTGTGGCATGTGTGTGGTGTGCATGTGTGTGGTGTGCATGTGTGTTGTCTGCATGGTCTAATCTGTGTGTGGCATGTGTGTGGTGTGCATGTGTGTGGTGTGCATGTGTGTTGTCTGCATGGTCTAATCTGTGTGTGGCATGTGTGTGGTGTGCATGTGTGTGGTGTGCATGTGTGTTGTCTGCATGTGTGTGGTGTGCATGTGTGTGGTGTGCATGTGTGTGGTCTGCATGGTCTAAGCTGTTAACATGCATTCCACGAAAACGAAAACGCACCAAAAATGTGTCCTCACCACGTACACACCACATACACACCGCGAACGCACAGACTGCAGTGTAAATGAGGCATTATTTGATTTTGAACCAGGTTGTCTGTGCTATGTGGCATTTGCATGTATAGAGAGAAGTTCTTGCATTTTGAAATATGGACTTGATTGGCTGTTTGGCTGATTGTGTGATGTGCAGTTTAGAGTAAGTATCTTAAGTAAGTATCAAGAGTAAGGGGGATTGTGTGGTGGTGAGAGCTTACAGTAAGTGTTTTAAGCAGAGGGAAATGGTGTGATCATGTGTGGTGTTTAGAGTCAGTGTTTTAAGCAGAGGGAAATGGTGTGATGTGTGGTGTTTAGAGTCAGTGTTTTAAGCAGAGGGAAATGGTGTGATCATGTGTGGTGTTTAGAGTCAGCGTTTTAAGCAGAGGGAAATGGTGTGATCATGTGTGGTGTTTAGAGTCAGTGTTTTAAGCAGAGGGAAATGGTGTGATGTTGTGATGTATTTTAAGTAGAGGTGAAAATGCTTAGTAGCGACAGTGCTTGCAGCCATGTTTCTCTAATGTCCTAATTTAGCTAAAGAGTCTCTAACATTATGTGCTGACTGACAGCAGGTGTGCTCAGGCTTGTTAGGCCATGACTCAGGCCGTGTCTCTCTCTCAGTGGACTAATGCAGGAGTCTGTGGACCAAAGTAGCTGAAATTATGGCTTTTTCTTTTCAGTGATTCCTGTCTAATCTCAAGCAGTTGTAATCCTCACTCCTCACACATCATACTGACTTCCAGCCATCTGACAATTGATTGTTACATCTCTACAATAATGTAATAATCGCCATAGAAATGATGTCATAAAGTGTTCCATTAATGGAAGGTTATTGCATTATGTAATAAGCCTTAATTGTGCAGAACCTGACAATGTAATCATCTTCCAATAGTTTCATAACTTTGATCTATGCAATAAGTCATACGTTTGGTCAGTGTAATGATTTCTTAATATTGCTATAACTTTGGTCGATGCTGTAATAGTGAGGCAGCCGTTATTGACGCCAGTTGGGATGGAAATGTAAGTCTTTACTGCTGTCATTGCCCAGAATTCAGCATATTTATCTTGTTACACCAATTTTAAGATTCATTTACTTGCTGAGGCAGAATTATTTGGCTTGTTTCAGTATATGTTGTCTTAAATTGTCTTTCTTAGATAATACAACTAATTTGGAGGCCATTTTCTTCATTTGTATGAGGGAAATGCATTCTACCCAGTTGTCATACAGACACTGAAGGTCATTTTGCTTGTTTCAAGTAATTTTCCCGAAGTAAGCCTGTTTTCAAAATCAAACCAAACTCATTAAGATAATCACTATTGGAGATTAAAAACCAAATGATCTGTCACTGCAGCAAGACAGTGGCACTTGAAGATGATCCTCTAACATGTGTCTGCAAGCAGCAATATGGGGGCCAAGCATCATACTTGGACAGTGGTGCCATAGACACATCATGCTTTTTTGGTCAATGCCAATGTGACAAATGCTTACATGATGTTTTGTGGCAGTCAGTCACAGATTGTCCATAGGCCTCTTCATATTTTGCTCTTCCTCTCCTCTCTTTCCATCTCTCTCCCGCCTTCCCTTTCTGGATTTAACAGTGCATATGAGAACACACACACACACATAATTGGTTTATTGTTTTTTCAAATGCATTCCATAATCACCACTGTGTGTGACCTCTCACTCACTCCTAATAGAGAGAGAAGAGGAGAGAGGAGGAGAGAGGGGAAGAGAGAGAAGAGGAGAGAGGAGAGGAAATGAACAGTACCTAACTCTCTTGTTCCCAGTAAGGATGTCACATATACACAGACATAAAATATGCATCAAATTTCAAACAATCCACAAAACAAATTCTTTTTTAATTAAAATAATTCCATTCTCTGGTCTCATAATGAAGAGGGCTGGATGAATCTTTCAGCAGCTGCATCTCAAATCATCACACATCTCAGGTTTATGCAACACACACACACGGCTCAGGTTTATGCAGTACACACACACACATACACACACACACACGGCTCAGGTTTATGCAGCATATACACACACACACACACACACACACGGCTCAGGTTTATGCAGTGCACACACACACACACACACACACGGCTCAGGTTTATGCAGCATACACACACACACACACACACACACACAATCCAAATGCCTGCAATGTTGTGAAAGAGTCCCCTCAGAATGAATCATGTTCTATTTCAAGTCCATGACACCCCTGTTCCACATCTGAGAGCAGAGACCTAAAGAACATTTCACTGTTCCCTATCAGGGACAGACCTAAAGAACATTTCACTGTTCCGTGTCAGAGCATATTGCTTTGGGTCTTTATCAGAACACAGCACTGAAGGAATGTTCGGTTCCTATTCACAGCATAGTACTGTTGGAGAACATGGTGCTAAAGGATGTTCCTCTGTTCCGCTTTATATACATATGCAAGTGTGGTGAAAGGATCTGTGATGTGTGTGTCTGGGGGGAGTGTGTTGTGAGGGATGTGTGTGTGTGTTGTATGTGTGTGTGGGAAAGTTGAGAGAGTTGTGGGGTATGAAACCTGTGGGGTGTGAAATCTATAAACCTACCTGACTTTGTGTGTGAGTGTGTGTCAGGCCACTGGCTATCAGACACACAAACACATCACTCAACTGTAGATTGTGATTCTGAGTCTGAAATCTACTTGGCTCATGTCAGTTTCCATTTCTGTGTTTTGATGTGTGTGCATGTATGTGTGCATGTGAATCCCTGCGCAAAATACCAAACATCCCAATCAAAACTGCCCCCCTGGTGTTCACTGGTCTGTGGCTCTCCCACTCACAGAAGCTGTGGTTGTGGAGACAGAGAGGCTGTGGTTGTGGAGAGGCTGTGGTTGTGGAGTCAGAGAGGCTGTGGTTGTGGAGAGGCTGTGGTTGTGGAGTCAGAGGCTGTGGTTGTGGAGTCAGAGAGGCTGTGGATGTGGAGTCAGAGAGGCTGTGGTTGTGGAGTCAGAGAGGCTGTGGATGTGGAGTCAGAGAGGCTGTGGTTGTGGAGTCAGAGAGGCTGTGGTTGTGGAGTCAGAGAGGCTGTGGTTGTGGAGTCAGAGAGGCTGTGGATGTGGAGTCAGAGAGGCTGTGGTTGTGGAGTCAGAGAGGCTGTGGTTGTGGAGTCAGAGAGGCTGTGGATGTGGAGAGGCTGTGGATGTGGAGTCAGAGAGGCTGTGGTTGTGGAGTCAGAGAGGCTGTGGTTTGCAGAGAGGCTGTGGTTGTGGAGTCAGAGAGGCTGTGGTTGTGGAGTCAGAGAGGCTGTGGTTTGCAGAGAGGCTGTGGTTTGCAGAGAGGCTGTGGTTTGCAGAGAGGCTGTGGTTTGCGGAGAGGCTGTGGTTGTGGAGTCAGAGAGGCTGTGGTTGTGGAGTCAGAGAGGCTGTGGATGTGGAGTCAGAGAGGCTGTGGATGTGGAGTCAGAGAGGCTCTGGTTGTGGAGTCAGAGAGGCTGTGGATGTGGAGTCAGAGAGGCTGTGGATGTGGAGTCAGAGAGGCTGTGGTTGTGGAGTCAGAGAGGCTGTGGTTGTGGAGTCAGAGAGGCTGTGGATGTGGAGTCAGAGAGGCTGTGGTTGTGGAGTCAGAGAGGCTGTGGTTGTGGAGTCAGAGAGGCTGTGGTTGTGGAGAGGCTGTGGTTGTGGAGTCAGAGAGGCTGTGGTTTGCAGAGAGGCTGTGGTTTGCAGAGAGGCTGTGGTTTGCGGAGAGGCTGTGGTTGTGGAGTCAGAGAGGCTGTGGATGTGGAGTCAGAGAGGCTGTGGATGTGGAGTCAGAGAGGCTGTGGTTATGGAGTCAGAGAGGCTGTGGTTGTGGAGTCAGAGAGGCTGTGGTTGTGGAGAGGCTGTGGTTGTGGAGTCAGAGAGGCTGTGGTTGTGGAGACAGAGAGGCTGTGGATGTGGAGTCAGAGAGGCTGTGGTTGTGGAGTCAGAGAGGCTGTGGTTGTGGAGTCAGAGAGGCTGTGGATGTGGAGTCAGAGAGGCTGTGGATGTGGAGACAGAGATGCTGTGGTTGTGGAGTCAGAGAGGCTGTGGTTGTGGAGTCAGAGAGGCTGTGGTTGTGGAGTCAGAGAGGCTGTGGATGTGGAGTCAGAGAGGCTGTGGTTGTGGAGACAGAGAGGCTGTGGATGTGGAGTCAGAGAGGCTGTGGTTGTGGAGTCAGAGAGGCTGTGGATGTGGAGTCAGAGAGGCTGTGGTTGTGGGGTGGTATAACAGGTTCTGCAGAACTGTGAAGACCTGTTTAGACTATCTTTGTAGAGTTGACCATCTCAACACCCAACGGATCTTTGATTCGACTTTGATTCCACTGGATCTTTGATTCCACAATGACAAATGCCAGCAGCTCATTTGGGACTTTGGGTTGGAGGCGATATACTGCACGCCCGAAGCACTCGCTCTAGCACACACAATTTTTTGCCAACACAGATCTCTTTTTTTGTGAAGTAGGCAAGTATCCACTCCAGAATTTGTAGCTAACTGTCTCGTTTTGAGAAGTGAAATACGTCTGAAAGAGTCGATTTGATAAAGGAATTATAAATCTCACCAACTCTAGAAAAAACACAGAGGACGAGACCTCAGTGTCCTCAGTGGTAAATACAGCCATCTCTGTGTGTTTGCTTGCTTGTGTGTGTGTGTGTGTGTGTGTGTGTGTGTGTGTGTACGAGGTCATCTAGTGGAGGCAGCCTGATGCCCTTTCCTTCCCATCCCTGAGGTCCTTGATGTATGGCCTGTAATTAGTACCAGGAGCATGATGCAGTGTGTGTGTGGGTGAGTATGTGTTTGCATGTGTGTGTGAGTGTGCGTCTGTGTGTGTGTGCGTGTGTGTGTGACGGCCGTGGTGTGTCTGGGCACACTCATAAAGTGTCTAATTGTGAGGTGATGCAATGTTTTAATTAGATGTGCTGGCAGACAGGCAGGCAGGCAGACAGGCAGGCAGACAGACAGGCAGACAGACAGACAGGCAGACAGACAGGCAGACAGGCTGCTGTGTGTTACTCTGACCCTCTGCAAACATCATTACACAGCTCCATTACCCCCCCGCCTCCAATGCTGATTGATCACGATTGATTGGCTGAGAGACTCCCGCCTCAGCCACCACAGGCTCCCAGTGAGAGATCAACAACACACTCACACACACACACACACACAAACACACATTAGACACACACACACACATTACACACATATTACATGAACACACATACAAACCCACAGATACACACATACAATAATGATGATAACAGAAAATAAAAAACATATACTGCACCTTTCAACAGACCAAGTTCAAGTTCTGTAAGTGTGTGTGTGTGTGTGTGTTTGAGGGGCAGGGATACAGGCTGAAGGCCTCTTTACACTTTACATTACATGTAAGTGTGTGTGTGTGTGTGTGTGTGTGTGTGTGTGTGTGTGTGTTTGAGGGGCAGGGATACAGGCTGAAGGTCTCTTTACACTTTACATCACATGTAAGTGTGTGTGTGTGTGTGTTTGAGGGGCAGGGATACAGGCTGAAGGCCTCTTTACACTTTACATCACATGTAAGTGTGTGTGTGTGTGTGTGTGTGTGTGTGTGTGTGTGTGTGTGTTTGAGGGGCAAGGATACAGGCTGAAGGCCTCTTTACACTTTACATCACATGTAAGTGTGTGTGTGTGTGTGTGTGTGTGTGTGTGTGTGTGTGTGTGTGTGTGTTTGAGGGGCAAGGATACAGGCTGAAGGCCGTTTTACACTTTACATCACATGGGGCACATTTGAAGGGGAGTGTAGTTGGTTCCGTAGAGTGGGGCAGTTACACTCAGCCTTTTGGTTCTGTCACCAGGGTCACACGTGTGTGTGTGTGTGTGTGTGTGTGTGTGTGTGTGTGTGTGTGTGTGTGTGTGTGCTTGGGCAGTTCCACAGAAGACTCTGCAAATATGTCAGTGTAAGTAGATGTCCAGTGCAGAGTCTGTTCCAGGCAGAGTAGAAGTATAAGTAGGCTACACATTATAAAACCCAGCAATATAAAAAAGGAATATAAGCAGGTAAGAGAGCAGTGCAAAAGCGTAGTCCAGTCCTGATGTATAGAAAATACTGAAGAGATGTTGGAAAACAATGAGCCAGGCGCCCAACCCCACACACATGCTAAAAGAACAGAGGGATTCATTTTACCCATACTTTTATTTGTAATCGCACGGCTCATTTTCATTTTTCTGACATACCAGTATGATCTCCTAGTCAGACACTAACAAGGCCACCCTCTGGTCCAACCCTAAACCAGTAGACATTAGCACAACCACCTTTTGGGCCAATCCCCTAAACCAGTAGACATTAGCACAACCACCTTTTGGGCCAATCCCCTAAACCAGTAGACATTAGCACAACCACCTTTTGGGCCAATCCCCTAAACCAGTAGACATTAGCACAACCACCTTTTGGGCCAATCCCCTAAACCAGTAGACATTAGCACAACCACCTTTTGGGCCAATCCTCTAAACCAGTAGACATTAGCACAACCACCTTTTTGGCCAATCCCCTGACCAGTGGAGATTAATGCAGCCACCCTTTGGTCCAGTCTCTTAACCGGTAGACATTAACGCGGCACCCTTTGATCCTGTAACCTAACAAGTAGCACACAACTGCCCCAAGAGCAGGGATGGACCGAATCCTTATTTGTGGGGGTTCGGGTGAAAACCAAATCCACTGTCTGAGATTCAGCCAAATCCAAAATGGAATACTGATCCTGGAACATTTCTCCGGACATGATCAGGCTCAAAGCCCCAGTTCTCTCCCTCTCATTTACCTGCCCTCTTCTGAAGATCACACTCTCTATCCCTCCCTTAGACTCTATTGTAGGATTAAGTCTTGGCTATCAATAATACATCAGAATCTTAATCTTGGATTCGGTACATCTCTACTCAAGACAAAACATGATCAATTTACTCCCAAATGTAAAGACACACACACACACATGCACACACACATGCAGCTTTGATCTCTGAGCTGCTTGTCTTTTGGTTACTGGGCTGCAAGTCTTCAGCAAAAATGAATTAGAACAGAGTGGTGCGCCCATCCAAAACAGTAACACTGATGCCAGACAACCGATGAAGATCCCAATGGGTGGAAACATTGCCTGCTCAAAGATCAAAATGAAATAAGAGACAGTGTGCAGACCTTTAGCACGGATGAGCCACAGGTCCATTCCAATAGACAACCCAAGAATGTAAAATCATTTAACCATTGGATTGAATGCCGAATAAATCATTTGGCTAATATCAGGAACCGACTGGGACACTCCAGATTTTGAAGTGAGGTGTTCTCCCTCAGTCAACCAAACACACTCCAGAGATTGAGGTGAGGTATTCTCCCTCAGTCAACGAAATACTCTCCAGAGAGAGTCAACCAAACACACATCTACATGGACACACTTCAGAGACTGAAGTCAGGTGTTCTCTCAGTCAACCAAACACACTCCAGAGATTAAGGTGAGGTGTTTTTTCTCTGTCAACCAAACACACCTCTGCAAGGACAATCAGGAACACACTCCAGAGAGTGAATAGAGACTTGTTCTCCTGGACACACCTGGAGGGCATTCTTTCAACCAAACACACTCCAGAGACTAAAGAGAGACTTGTTCTCCAAACACACCTGGACACATCTGGAGGGCATTCTTTCAACCAAACACACTCCAGAGACTAAAGAGAGACTTGCTCTCCAAACACACCTGGACACATCTGGAGGGCATTCTTTCAACCAAACACACTCCAGAGACTAAAGAGAGACTTGTTCTCCAAACACACATGGACACATTGGGATGACATTCTTTCTTGTGCTGATGAAGTCATCCACATGTGTATATTTTTTTAACTTATGCATTCAGCCGAATTACAGAGTGATTTATTTGTCAGTTACTTCAAGACCAGTCTTCCATAGAACAGCTCAGGGTTCGGTACCATGCTGAAACACACGACTGTACAGCCAAGATTCAAATCCATAAATACCCTCTCAATGGGGTCAGGGTCTATGAAGTAATAAAAACTAAACTAAACTGTGTGTTGTTAGGGTATAGACATACATATATACATATTTTCTCCTTGGGGTTAGGGTCAGGGTCTACATATACCTTGTCTGTGAGGTCAGCAGTAGGGTTAAGGTCTGTCATTGATGACTCGTGTGCCTGTTGGAAGAAAGCAGCACATAAACACACAACATGTTCTCCCCCATTACGCTCTCTCTCTCTCTCTCTTTCCCTCCATTCCTCCCTCTCTATCTCCTGTCCTCTCTGCCCCAATACTCTCTACATGTAAGTGTGTGTTCTCTGCCTCTAGCTCTCTCTCATTGCTACTTCCATTGCAATGCCCCTCTCTCTCCTTGCCCCTCTCTCCTTGCCCCTCTCTCTCCTTGCCCCTCTCTCTCCTTGCCCCTCTCTCTCCTTGCCTCTCTCTCTCCTTGCCCCTCTCTCTCCTTGCCTCTCTCTCTCCTTGCCCCTCTCTCTCCTTGCCCCTCTCTCCATGCTTCTCTCTTGCTTTCTATATTTCATGCCCTTTCAGTTCAGATGTCGCTTCCTTTTTTCTCTCATTTTATCTCTGTCTACATGTCCCCTCCCCCTTTTTCTCTGTGTGATCTGTAGACTGAGCTCTCTTTCTCTCTCTCTGTGATCTGTAGACTGAACTCTCTTTCTCTCTCTCTCTTTGTGATCTGCAGGCTGAGCGCCTCCTCTCTTTCTTTCTGCTCTTTCTCTTTTTCTCTCTCTCCCATTTGCTCTGTAAGTCTGATGTCTTAATTGCCTGTGGCTGGAGTGTGCAGCTGGGTTTTGAGTCTCGGGGGAGATGTTGCCCATTATTAATGATAATTGTGAAATTGGGACACTAAGATTCTTTTGCCCATGATCACTGGAATGGGAGGCCTCTATTGCCTCTATTGTGCTAACCATAATGAAGCTTCTTTCAACTTTAGAAAAGGACATCAGTACTGACCTGTGCCATTGATGCACACAGAGAAACACAACTTCATCAGTACTGAGGTGCGTTCAGGATCACGAACAGTAATAGATGTGCACATTACATTTACATTCACATTTAGGCATTTAGCAGACGCTTTTATCCAAAGCGACTTACAAAAGAGGATAACATTCAAGCAACACAATGAAAGAACTAACAAGGAGCGCATATTGCTAACATAGAATCTGCACTATTTTAAGTTAAAAGTACAACAGTGTAACACAGTGTAGAGAAATTAAATTATTAAGTGCATTCTCAAAATTTATGCCAGGAGATATTCTTGGAAGAGCTGGGTCTTCACGAGTTTCTTGAAGGTGGAGAGGGTATCAGTTGATCTGGTAGCACTTAGGAGGTCGTTCCACCAGCGCGGAACCAGATATGAGAAGAGTCTGGATTGACCAGCACAAGGTGTTGGCCGTGCTAGAAAACGTTCCTTAGAGGAGCGAAGCAGTCGTTGGGTGACATAGGACTTCAGGAGAGTATTCAGGTAGATGGGAGCAGAGCCATCATTCACCCTGTAGGCCACCATAAGTGCCTTGAATTTAATGCGAGCAGCCAAGGGTAACCAGTGAAGTTCAATGAACAGAGGTGTGACATGTCCCCTTTTTGGCTGGTTAAAGACCAGACGTGCAGCTGCATTCTGGATCATCTGTAGCGGTCTTACCGCACAGGCTGGTAGGCCTGATAGGAGGACATTGCAGTAGTCAAGACGAGAGATAACCAGGGTCTGTACCAGGAGCTGGGTTGCATGTTGGGTTGGGTATGGCCTGATCTTCCTTATGTTGCATTGGGAAAAATGGCACGACCGAGCCACAGAGGCAACGTGATCCGCAAAGGTCAGTAGGTCATCGATCATGACACCTAGGTTTCTTGCCACTTTGGTGGGAGAAACAAACAGGGAGTCGATCTTGATACTGATGTTGTGATGTATGGCTTGTTTGACTGGGAGGACCAGCAGTTCAGTTTTGGAGAGATTTAGTTGGAGGCGATGTCCTTTCATCCATGCAGATATATCAGAGAGACAGTCCGAGATCCGTGTTGACACCGTGGAGTCGTCAGGCGGAAAGGACAGATAGAGCTGGGTATCATCAGCATAGCAGTGGTAAGAGAAGCCATGGGAGTGGATGATTGAGCCCAGCGAGGTGATGTACAGGGCGAAGAGAAGGGGGCCCAGCACAGACCCTTGGGGTACTCCTGTGGTGAGTTGGTGAAGTGCCGATGTCTGTCCTAGCCATGATACGTTGAACGACCGTCCAGTAAGATACATCTTGAACCAGGAGTGCGCTGTGCCATCGATACCCATGTTGGTCAGCTTGTCCAGTAGGATGCTGTGGTTGACCGTGTCAAATGCTGCTGATAGGTCCAGCAGGATGAGCACTGAGGATTGACCTGCCGCTCTGGCCTCTTTTAATGCTTCCATCACAGACAGAAGCGCCGTGTCAGTGGAGTGGCCACTTCTGAAACCGGATTGGTTGGAGTCGAGGAGGTTTTTCTGAGTGAGAAATCCTGTGACCTGTTTAAAGACAGCTCGTTCAATGGCTTTGGAAAGGAAGGGAAGAAGAGATACAGGCCGGTAGTTCTCCACTTGAGTGGGAGCAAGGGATGTTTTTTTGAGCAGTGGTGTTACCTGGGCTTGTTTGAAGGCAGTGGGAAATGTACCCCTTGTTAGTGAAGCAGATTGCACATTGACAGCATATGAGAGATGTGCGCCCAGATGGATGTAAATCTCCATAAGAGTTCTATTTCATCATTATGTCACACAGCAACTTCAGTTTATGATTTGTCTGTTTAATCTGTTGCAGTCATATCCTCTTTTTCATATTTCCTGACTGCTCAGCCTCACCTCTTTTTCTTAGTTGTCGTTTGCATTGTTGATGGTTATTTGGTTATTAGTTGTCGTTTATATTGTTGATGGTTGTTGTTTAGCTATGTCGATGATTGCCTTCCCCAATCTTAGCTGTGTGACCTGTACTGTCTGCTCTAATTCATGAAAACTATAGGCTAAGATTTTTCTATAAAACTCCTAGACAAGACACTGGAGATTATCTGCAAGACACTGCAGATTATGTATCTATCACATAGCCCATCTTGATTCATTGGCATGATCCATCAGCAGCTAGAAGTATGTTATTCCATGTTCTCTGTACAGCCGTGTCCACTGAGGAGGCCCCACAGTCACCGGACAAGTCATTCTCTGGCAGTAAGTGAAACATTTTGAAACTAATAATAAATTAGCTTCCTTTTAATAATATTTGAAATTCGGCGCTTCATCAACAGGCAGAACTTTGTAGGCAGTCATGAAAAGTTTGTTTGTTAACGGAACATAAACTGACTGCACAGAAACCTTGTAAATAGTTCTGATATATTTTTTTGCAACAAGGTTGTTGAAATATGTAGTGTAGTGTATGAATGGGAGTCCAAGTAAAAGGCCAAATCACGGTAGATTCACAGGAAGTGTGCAAAAGCCTGCGCTAACCAGCCTGCTTCTTCACAAACAATAAAGGAGAATCCTGGAACTTTAAATTAATTGTAATTAATCATAATTAATTAAAAATTTCTATTGTGATTAATTAGATTAGAATTAGATTAGAATTGTTTTAATCGATTGACAGCACTAAATATTTTGGGTACTATAGGATCGAATCACATGTGCTGCTAGCAATGAATGGTTTAAAACAGAATAATATCATAGCTATTTCACATAATCTGGCTATTGTAGTAGCAAGTTGTCTTAAGCAAATGGGAGGTTTGACAGCCTGGTTCTTAAGAAGAAGCAGGTCTGGGAGATGATCACTGCTTGTTTGTGTGAGACTCGGCATTGAGCTAACATTGTTAGCTGGTGTTAGCTGAGGTTAGTTCATAGACTGCAGTTAGCCATAAAGACTTTATGGATAACAATAACAAGCTGCTAGCTGCAAATAATCATGTGCAGTTCTTCCAAAAGCAATTTGTTGGGCTTAAATGTTTCTACACAGTTTTCGTTGTGTGCACGCTTAGGTATAGGCACCTACTAATGCTGCTAATGGCTAAGCTAAGCTAAGCGGCTAAGCTAATGGGAGAGCTTCCACTGAACATAAATGGGCATGTTACATAGGTTATGGTTGCTATTTATATTCAGCTAATGTAGCACTATCCGATAGGAAATACATAGTTGGTTTCAAACAGGCTACAGGGAACAAGCCTAGTATCTGTGTTGGTGTGATTTGTGGCCGACACAAACCCCAAAATAAACATGGACAAAATCATAAACAACAAACAAAAACACACATGGCCAAGCAATGGTATGGAACAGGAATTCACCCTACAAGCAAACAGAATCATTTTTAATCACAGAGCCTATAAAGTAACAATCATACCTGGTGCAAGGTCAAACACATTAATGTTCCCTAACCCTTCAGTCGGTCATCATTGTATCAAGCCTTCAGGTTAACAAAGCCCAAAGCAAATGATTAAAACCAAATAAACGACAGGAGCATAAAGAAATTAAAAATGAAGACGTACCAGGCGTACCTACATTTCCCAAATGCATTGTTAGCTTAAGTAGTTCGTAAAGTCCATCTTAAGAACGTCTTACAGCTTTCAAACCATCTTCCGAAACCTTTGTTGCTTAAGAACATCGTAAAAACACTCACAGATCTAGGAGTGATCCAAGGTTGTCGTAACACACTAAGATCATCTTAATGCAAACAGGACTCTGTGGAGTCCCAGGAGGAGGTTCTATCATAATGCATGTGTCTATAATGTCTCATGTTTTACGCTGTCCGTGTGTGAATTCATACATTTCAATACAAATAAATATGTTCTTACTAAGGTGGATTGTGGAGACTGTGATTAATACACAATTCCATAAAAATAGGCCTAGATGACCTTGTAGTGTTTGTGCCAAAACTAAAGAAGATAAATAAGAAATAAATAAAATGTTAAAAAAACCTTCTGAGAACCAGACAAAAAAGGAGGAATTAGGAGGGACTTGTGGAGACTGTTAAGGGATGTAAAAAAGTCAGTGACAGGCAAAAAGGCTGTATTGAGCAGCCAAGAAAGGGATGTATTTAGCAAAGATGGGCTTATGGTGCTTGTTGACACTGGGTCAGTTTGGAAAATGAGAGAGGTGAGCAACAAAGAGAATACATTTTAAAAAGTACGACGCCCTGACGAAGGTCTCTATGACTCCCTGACGAAAGTCTCTATGACTCCCTGACGAAACTCTCTATGACGCCCTGACGAAAGTCTCTATGACTCCCTGACGAAACTCTCTATGACGCCCTGACGAAAGTCTCTATGACTCCCTGACGAATATTAAAAACAGTCACGAAGTTTAGATGGTGATCGTTGCCTCTTCTTGCCTCCTCTTCATCAACATTGCAGACAACATCCCTCAACACCCTTTAATACAATAGAAAAGCATTGGCATCATAAATTTTTTCAAAATTTGTACAGCATTAGTACAGCATTAACAGCCACGAGGCGACTCTGGGGCCACCGGTGTTGGTTGGCCTGCCTGTCAACGTTGTCCCTTACTCTACAGGCTCGTTGAATAATGGACTAAATGAAGTCTAAGTGTGATGTGTTATTCCTATTTCTTAAGATAAGTAACTGATAATCATTACATGATCTGCCCATGACGTTGTACTCATTTTCTTTTACATGTACATTTGGCAGACGCCTTTATCCAAAACAACTTACAAAAAGAGAATTAACAATCGAGTGACAACACAATTAAAACAAAACTTTCCAAAGAGCACAACTTACTAAAACTTTCCTAAGAGCACAACTTGCTAACAAGACATTGGCAGATGTTAGTAGAGGATAAAATCACAATTGTCTTGTTTTCATTTTCTTTTGTATTAAAGACTGTTACATATTTTTGGCTATAGACTTACAGGGTTGTATTTTTATTGAGTGCTATTGTGTATGGTGATGCAATGCCTTAATGATAGAACATTCTCATGTCAAATTTATTATCCCACCAGGGGAGAGTTGCAGCCAGACATTTAAAAAGAACACAGCAAAAATAGACACAACACTGAAGTCAAAATAGTAATATGAAGACACTGACCACTAGATCATATAAAACAGACCATTCCCCATACAATACAATATAGAACACAGACCAGGACCCAATACGCCACAGTGCAAGTTACCACATGGAGAGACTGGAAAGGCATAAGGGTCAGAAAGGTCAGGAAGGTTAGTCAGTAAGTTAGCAGCAGCCCAGACAAAAGAGAGTCTATATCTTTTAGTCCTGTGTGTGGGAACTGTTCTCCTGCAGAGGGGCTGGTCAGGACAGTCCAGTATTGCCAGTGCCTTCCTGCACACATGAGGGTCATACGGGTCACAAAGCTGGGTTTGGGTTTCCCCAGTGACCAGCTACACCGACAAGCCAGCCAAGCTGATTTCTCTCCGCAGTGTTAAGATTACCAAACCAAACAACCATGGCAAAAGACAGGACAGACTCAGTGAAGGTTCTAGAAAACAATGGCATCATTTTAGTACATATTTAGCAAACATTTTAGATTCCCGCACCTCCAGAATGGGGAAGAGTTTCTTCCCGCAGGCAGTCAGACTGCTGAACAACCTGTAGTGCAATTGGACTGGAATTTCTTTGTAATTTCTTAGTAACTCAGGATGCAAACCAGCGCGTCACAGCACACTGCACCTTCTGCCCCCCGCACTTTCTTGCTGCTATCACTTATATTTATGTAGAACAGTCTTCTGTTTACAAATCACACTACTAGCCACAGTGCTCTGCTAAAAGCCATGCCCTGTCTAATGTGTTTGTTTTAGGTCACCTGTAACTTGACCTGCCTTGTTTACAACTGTGTTGTAATGTATGCACATATGTGTACAAGAGCATGCGTGTGTGTGTAGTTGTGTGCGTGAGTGCGTGTGTAAGTGGGTGAGTGAATCTGTGTCGTCCCGCAATAGTGTATGTAGGCACTATTACATATCTGTCTTGTCCATACTGTGTTTTAACAGTTACGTGTATCACCAATTGTTCCCGGTGAAACGTTGTCTCGTCTCACTATGTACTGTGTATATGGCTGAAACGACAATAAAAACCTACTTGACTTGACATACATTAAATGTGTTCATTTTTCTAAGAAAATAAAGATGTTGCTGAACCTTCTTATGGATAGCCTCAAAATTAGCTTGGAAGTTGAACTTATTGTCCAGCACTGTACTCAGGTATTTATAACTGTCCACCAGTTTCACCTCAGATCCCTCTATCACTGATGCTTTGGGAATAGGAGCAGACTTCCTAAAGTCAGTTACCACTGTACCATGATCCCCGCCCTTCAATAGACTTATAGTGAGTCATCAGCAAACTTGGTCATTTGACTATTATCAAACTTACTTCTGCATCTGTTTGTACACAGAATGTAGAGGAGAGGAGAAAGAACACACCCTCACACACTGTGTTCTCTCTGTCATTACCCCAATGACCCTCACACACTGTGTTCTCTCTGTCATGACCCCAATGACCCTCACACACTGTGTTCTCTCTGTCATGACTCTATTGACCCTCACACACTGTGTTCTCTCTTGCCAAGTTTCTTGGCAAACAGATGTGGCTGTATAGTATTAAGAGCTGAGAAAAATCAATAAAAAAAGGAGTCTGGCATGGGACATAGTGCCCTCCAGATGCTGATACAGGCTGTTCAACAGCATCATAGTGGTATCCTCCACCCACCTACCTACTCTGTATGCGAACTGCAGGGGGTCCAAGAAACCCTGCACCTCAGCCTGAACTACCTGCTTTATCACTAGTGATGTTAATGCCACAGGTCTAAAGTCATTTAAGGCCTTGGGGTTTGAGCCCTTAGCCACAGAAAAAACATTAAAGTGTTTCCAAATGGCAGGAATCCTCTGTTGTTCCATAGACTCCATACATGGATCCATTCTACAATGAGTCTGCCTTAGATCCTCACAACCATACCAGTGTCTAGACTGATATTACATGGGCCTGATTTAGCTATGTGACTTATGCAATGTGTCTGATCGCAAACAGTCATTTTTCTCAAGCCATTCCAGGCAAGTCTGGGGTTATTACTCCTGAATTCTGCCTCTCTCTTGTCTGGGGTTATTACTCCTGAATTCTGCCTCTCTCTTGTCTGGGGTTATTACTCCTGAATTCTGCCTCTATCTTGTCTGGGGCTATTACTCCTGAATTCTGCCTCTCTCTTGTCTGGGGTTATTACTCCTGAATTCTGCCTCTCTCTTGTCTGGGGTTATTACTCCTGAATTCTGCCTCTCTCTTGTCTGGGGTTATTACTCCTGAATTCTGCCTCTATCTTGTCTTTGGACTTGATTTCTGCTTTTTCTTTATCCCTGCCTGTACCATTTTCTTATTTCATCAGCAGCTTTCCTTTGGCTAATCAGTTTTTTCAAGTCAGAAGTGACCCATGGTTTGTTGTTAGTTTGTTGGTGGGAATCACAGAGTCAGTAAGTTCATACATACTTTCAGAAGAGTCCACAAACAGAGGCCAATCAGTACAATCAAAACATCCCTGTAAGGCAAGCGAGTTTTCCTCAGTCCAGACGTCCACCCTTTGCTTTACCACTTGCTCATGTTGCAGGACAGTCTAATATGTTTGGATAAGGTGGACAATGGGCAATTATGATCTGACGATCCAAGAGGCAGAGCAACAATGGATTTATAAGCCCCTTGGATGGGACCATAGTCTGAAGTTTTCATATGACGTGTAGACATACTGATAAAATCCCGACAGGGTGCCTTAAATCACAGTGGTTAAAATCCCCCAGGATGAACTTTGGCAAGTGTGGTGAGATAGACCACATTAAAGATTACGGAAGCGGCAGGTTTAGCGTTCGGCTTGGGGTGAATGTGAACGATGGTGAGGGAAATTAGAGAGGGAGATAAAATAGCCGCAGTGACACATAGAGCAGTTCTATGTCTGCAAGGCATATGTGTTCCCTTATCCTGACATTGTTGCACCATCTACAACTGATACAGAAGCAGACTCCACCACCTTACGTTCTGCCTGTGTCCTCACAGTCCCAATCAAGACGAACAGGAGGCCGAAAGCCCTTGATATCCAAAGACGAATCCGAATCTGTGACATTCAGCCAAGTCTCAGTGAACACTAAGACACAGGCATCACTGAATTCAGGCAGATGACAAACGTTGGCTTGCAATTCTGACTGAATATTTGCCAGGACCATCGATGGTAGAGGAATACTATTTTTATGTAGCTGAAATCTCATGCGCCTTCGGACGCCCCCTCTCCTTCCTTGTTTATGGGTGACCCTCCCAGGAGCACGCCCAAAGACTGTAGATATTAGGAGATAATCCACTGAGAGATCTGGGGTTTTCTTTGTCTCAGGTTGGCATTGCCTGTGTAAACTTGCCTGTGTAAACTGAAAAAACCAACCAATAATCAACACATTCTCTAAACCACTCCTAGAAGGTTCCAAAAAAGTTAAATCAATGGCCAAAATGTGATTAGATGTAGAACTCGAGTGGCACATCGCCACCTTCACAGGGGCTGCACAGGTTTGGCTAGCACACAGTGGGGACATTGCTGGCACCTCTTTTACATTCAGCCCAGCCCAGCCCAGGCCAGTAACACAGCTGTCTCATCAACTCAGTAGTCCTTTCTACCCCTTGGTGTCAATGACCCTGGTGCAGTTGTTGGAGCACCTCATCTACTAACACCATCGGGAGTAGTAATTAAGCCACCTCTTCCCCACAATCAGACCAGAAAACTCCTCTGTACAGGAGGCCGTTCTGTTCCCAGATCCTCCCCCACTGTGGAACCAGCTCAAGGGCAGCATGTTCCAAGTGAGAAGGCATTCTATGTTGGCGCCAGAATGACAGGAAGGGACCTATGACTGCAACACCACTGGTCTAATGGTGTCCGTGTCTCCAACACCACTGGTCTAATGGTGTCCATGTCTCCAACACCACTGGTCTAATGGTGTCCATGTCTCCAACACCAGTGGTCTAATGGTGTCAGTGTCTCCAACGCCACTGGTCTAATGGTGTCCATGTCTCCAACACCACTGGTCTAATGGTGTCCGTGTCTCCAACACCACTGGTCTAATGGTGTCCGTGTCTCCAACACCACTGGTCTAATGGTGTCCGTGTCTCCAACACCACTGGTCTAATGGTGTCCGTGTCTCCAACACCACTGGTCTAATGGTGTCCGTGTCTCCAACACCACTGGTCTAATGGTGTCCATGTCTTCAACACCACTGGTCAAATGGTGTCCGTGTCTCCAACACCACTGCTTTAATGGTGTCCAAAATAAACAACTCCCTTGTAACTTCAAATAAAGTTTGACCACATATGATGATTACAGTTAGCTCTGGTCAACTTATTAGCATACCTTGATTCATTCACACGGACTGTCACAGACTGAGCCATGACGCTCACGCAGACACTCACTCACTCATTCACGCAAGCGCACAGTGCATTGGCAGCCATTTGCCAGCAATGTTTAAACAGCTAAGCTGACCGGTTGCTGTGAGTTTGAACTTCATTTCCATTACCGTTTGCACTGTTTGTATATCTGGTTTCAAAGCATGTCGTACCCCACTATTTGCAATAACATTTCATTAAGCCTGACATTGTTACAAGGGTGCAGGGAAAGGCCTACCAGCATTTCTAGTAGCGATTGTTTGGTCTTTAACACGTGTTCATCATTTACACTTTATATTTGTAATCATCATTTCCCATCTGTTTTAAGCATGTCTGGTTGTAAAGAATCACAATTATACACACTGGCTGTTTAAAATAACAAACTTTATTTAGTATTTAGCATTTACAAAACTCTACTGTTTCTGTTACTCACCGAACTATCCGAACTTCCTGGTTGTCGTGGGGAAACCGAGGGAATGTTCCAATGAGTAGATATGGTTGAGTTCCCGGGTGTTTTGTGGACTGCGCTATTGTGACAGGGGTGTTTTAATGGTGAAGGGGAATATGTATTTTATTATGCACGTAAGGCTTTTTGGTTAATGGAAATAATTTTGAGTTATTGTATATTTTGTTTTTGTTTCTTTCAGTTATTATTTGATGATAATCATGTTTTAATTTAGTTAATTAATTTGAGTTTGCATTTGGGCTACCCTGTGGGAGGGGCTACAGCTAGCTGTGCTCTGTATTAGGCCCCAGAGCCTCAGTTGGGAGAGAGTGTTGAAGTGGAAGGTATGGGTCTCTTGGCTGTTGGAAAGTGTTGTGCAGGGTCTTTTGATTTAGCCTGGCAAACGTAAGCCTATTTATTTTCTTGTTTCCTCAGTTTTTGGTTTGATTTTTTGCATTTGAGTTTGGTTTGTTTATCACTGTAAATATTTGCACGTTTTTAGGAAAAATTTTGAAAAGAAAAAAAATAATAAATTTTCCTTTTGAGGAACAAAGTTTTTGGCCTCCCTCTGTCTGCTCCGCCGCTGTCTATCCTGCCACACGGACCAATATCTCTGAAATTACTTCTTTGATTTCCTCAACTAAAGCCTCAACATGCTTACTGGATCCTACTCCAACAGATCTTAAGACTGCTCTCCCTCTACTGGCTGAGACAGTACTTAAAATTAAAAATGATCACTCATAGCAGGGCATGTCCAAAAATCTTTTTCCAATACTTATTAAACCACCTATTAAAAAACGTAACCTTAATCCAGATGTCCTGGCTAATTACCGACCCTGTATACTGACTCCCATTTGAATCAAAAAATACTTGAAAAAAATTGTGTCTTGGCAAATCTGTAGCTTCTTAAACTAATGGTAAATGGACTGCATTTATATAGCGCTTTTCTACTCCGATGAGTACTCAAAGCGCTTCACAGAGTACGCCTCACATTCACCCATATGCATTCACACACCGGTGGCGGAGGCTGCCATGCAAGGTGCCAACCTGCCACCGGGAGCAATTTTGGGTTCAGTGTCTTGCTCAAGGACACTTCGATGGGGTCAGCCAGAGTGGGGCTCAAACCTGCAACCCTACGGTTGCCGAACGGCACCTCTACCACCTGCACCACCATCGCCGAAAATAATAATGAAAACTAAAATAATATCCTGGAAACTTTCCAGCCAGACTTCAAAACTAATTATAGTACAGAATCAGCCCTAGTTAAAGTCTTCAATGACCTCCTTATCACATCTGATAACGGATATAAATCAATATTAATCCTATTGGATCTTAGTTTTAGATCTTAGATTCTGCATTAGCCTGGTTCAAATCATACCTCTCTGGCCGCTACCAGTTTGTACATGCTCATAATGAGTCATCATCCCATACCAAAGTAAAGTATAGTGTACCCCAAGGCTCAGTGCTAGGGCCCCTGTTATTCTAACTCTACCTGTTACCTTTGGGATCTTTTATAAGGAAACATGGCATTTGTAACCCAGGTTTAAAACCATTAAAACGATATGAGTAGATATGTTACCATTTAAGATGTCAAAATTCATAATTTAGTTGCATAAATAGGATTAAAATATATTTTAATTTAATTATTTAGTGTCACGGGAAGTTTTCATAAAAACGTCACGTCCTTGTTTTGCACTTCCTGTGTTTAGAACGCTAGAGGGGGAAGAAGAAGCAAGACGTGAAAAAAAAAGTTCGTTAGACATTGAAGGCTATTAGATATCTGTCTTGTCCATACTGTGTTTTAACAGTTACGTGTATCACCAATTGTTCCCGGTGAAACGTTGTCTCGTCTCACTATGTACTGTGTATATGGCTGAAACGACAATAAAAACCTACTTGACTTGACATACATTAAATGTGTTCATTTTTCTAAGAAAATAAAGATGTTGCTGAACCTTCTTATGGATAGCCTCAAAATTAGCTTGGAAGTTGAACTTATTGTCCAGCACTGTACTCAGGTATTTATAACTGTCCACCAGTTTCACCTCAGATCCCTCTATCACTGATGCTTTGGGAATAGGAGCAGACTTCCTAAAGTCAGTTACCACTGTACCATGATCCCCGCCCTTCAATAGACTTATAGTGAGTCATCAGCAAACTTGGTCATTTGACTATTATCAAACTTACTTCTGCATCTGTTTGTACACAGAATGTAGAGGAGAGGAGAAAGAACACACCCTCACACACTGTGTTCTCTCTGTCATTACCCCAATGACCCTCACACACTGTGTTCTCTCTGTCATGACCCCAATGACCCTCACACACTGTGTTCTCTCTGTCATGACTCTATTGACCCTCACACACTGTGTTCTCTCTTGCCAAGTTTCTTGGCAAACAGATGTGGCTGTATAGTATTAAGAGCTGAGAAAAATCAATAAAAAAAGGAGTCTGGCATGGGACATAGTGCCCTCCAGATGCTGATACAGGCTGTTCAACAGCATCATAGTGGTATCCTCCACCCACCTACCTACTCTGTATGCGAACTGCAGGGGGTCCAAGAAACCCTGCACCTCAGCCTGAACTACCTGCTTTATCACTAGTGATGTTAATGCCACAGGTCTAAAGTCATTTAAGGCCTTGGGGTTTGAGCCCTTAGCCACAGAAAAAACATTAAAGTGTTTCCAAATGGCAGGAATCCTCTGTTGTTCCATAGACTCCATACATGGATCCATTCTACAATGAGTCTGCCTTAGATCCTCACAACCATACCAGTGTCTAGACTGATATTACATGGGCCTGATTTAGCTATGTGACTTATGCAATGTGTCTGATCGCAAACAGTCATTTTTCTCAAGCCATTCCAGGCAAGTCTGGGGTTATTACTCCTGAATTCTGCCTCTCTCTTGTCTGGGGTTATTACTCCTGAATTCTGCCTCTCTCTTGTCTGGGGTTATTACTCCTGAATTCTGCCTCTATCTTGTCTGGGGCTATTACTCCTGAATTCTGCCTCTCTCTTGTCTGGGGTTATTACTCCTGAATTCTGCCTCTCTCTTGTCTGGGGTTATTACTCCTGAATTCTGCCTCTCTCTTGTCTGGGGTTATTACTCCTGAATTCTGCCTCTATCTTGTCTTTGGACTTGATTTCTGCTTTTTCTTTATCCCTGCCTGTACCATTTTCTTATTTCATCAGCAGCTTTCCTTTGGCTAATCAGTTTTTTCAAGTCAGAAGTGACCCATGGTTTGTTGTTAGTTTGTTGGTGGGAATCACAGAGTCAGTAAGTTCATACATACTTTCAGAAGAGTCCACAAACAGAGGCCAATCAGTACAATCAAAACATCCCTGTAAGGCAAGCGAGTTTTCCTCAGTCCAGACGTCCACCCTTTGCTTTACCACTTGCTCATGTTGCAGGACAGTCTAATATGTTTGGATAAGGTGGACAATGGGCAATTATGATCTGACGATCCAAGAGGCAGAGCAACAATGGATTTATAAGCCCCTTGGATGGGACCATAGTCTGAAGTTTTCATATGACGTGTAGACATACTGATAAAATCCCGACAGGGTGCCTTAAATCACAGTGGTTAAAATCCCCCAGGATGAACTTTGGCAAGTGTGGTGAGATAGACCACATTAAAGATTACGGAAGCGGCAGGTTTAGCGTTCGGCTTGGGGTGAATGTGAACGATGGTGAGGGAAATTAGAGAGGGAGATAAAATAGCCGCAGTGACACATAGAGCAGTTCTATGTCTGCAAGGCATATGTGTTCCCTTATCCTGACATTGTTGCACCATCTACAACTGATACAGAAGCAGACTCCACCACCTTACGTTCTGCCTGTGTCCTCACAGTCCCAATCAAGACGAACAGGAGGCCGAAAGCCCTTGATATCCAAAGACGAATCCGAATCTGTGACATTCAGCCAAGTCTCAGTGAACACTAAGACACAGGCATCACTGAATTCAGGCAGATGACAAACGTTGGCTTGCAATTCTGACTGAATATTTGCCAGGACCATCGATGGTAGAGGAATACTATTTTTATGTAGCTGAAATCTCATGCGCCTTCGGACGCCCCCTCTCCTTCCTTGTTTATGGGTGACCCTCCCAGGAGCACGCCCAAAGACTGTAGATATTAGGAGATAATCCACTGAGAGATCTGGGGTTTTCTTTGTCTCAGGTTGGCATTGCCTGTGTAAACTTGCCTGTGTAAACTGAAAAAACCAACCAATAATCAACACATTCTCTAAACCACTCCTAGAAGGTTCCAAAAAAGTTAAATCAATGGCCAAAATGTGATTAGATGTAGAACTCGAGTGGCACATCGCCACCTTCACAGGGGCTGCACAGGTTTGGCTAGCACACAGTGGGGACATTGCTGGCACCTCTTTTACATTCAGCCCAGCCCAGCCCAGGCCAGTAACACAGCTGTCTCATCAACTCAGTAGTCCTTTCTACCCCTTGGTGTCAATGACCCTGGTGCAGTTGTTGGAGCACCTCATCTACTAACACCATCGGGAGTAGTAATTAAGCCACCTCTTCCCCAAGATCGGAACAGAAAACTCCTCTGTACAGGAGGCCGTTCTGTTCCCAGATCCTCCCCCACTGTGGAACCAGCTCAAGGGCAGCATGTTCCAAGTGAGAAGGCATTCTATGTTGGCGCCAGAATGACAGGAAGGGACCTATGACTGCAACACCACTGGTCTAATGGTGTCCGTGTCTCCAACACCACTGGTCTAATGGTGTCCATGTCTCCAACACCACTGGTCTAATGGTGTCCATGTCTCCAACACCAGTGGTCTAATGGTGTCAGTGTCTCCAACGCCACTGGTCTAATGGTGTCCATGTCTCCAACACCACTGGTCTAATGGTGTCCGTGTCTCCAACACCACTGGTCTAATGGTGTCCGTGTCTCCAACACCACTGGTCTAATGGTGTCCGTGTCTCCAACACCACTGGTCTAATGGTGTCCGTGTCTCCAACACCACTGGTCTAATGGTGTCCGTGTCTCCAACACCACTGGTCTAATGGTGTCCATGTCTTCAACACCACTGGTCAAATGGTGTCCGTGTCTCCAACACCACTGCTTTAATGGTGTCCAAAATAAACAACTCCCTTGTAACTTCAAATAAAGTTTGACCACATATGATGATTACAGTTAGCTCTGGTCAACTTATTAGCATACCTTGATTCATTCACACGGACTGTCACAGACTGAGCCATGACGCTCACGCAGACACTCACTCACTCATTCACGCAAGCGCACAGTGCATTGGCAGCCATTTGCCAGCAATGTTTAAACAGCTAAGCTGACCGGTTGCTGTGAGTTTGAACTTCATTTCCATTACCGTTTGCACTGTTTGTATATCTGGTTTCAAAGCATGTCGTACCCCACTATTTGCAATAACATTTCATTAAGCCTGACATTGTTACAAGGGTGCAGGGAAAGGCCTACCAGCATTTCTAGTAGCGATGTTTGGTCTTTAACACGTGTTCATCATTTACACTTTATATTTGTAATCATCATTTCCATCTGTTTAAGCATGTCTGGTGTAAAGAATCACAATTATACACACTGGCTGTTTAAAATAACAAACTTTATTTAGTATTTAGCATTTACAAAACTCTACTGTTCTGTTACTCACCGAACTATCCGAACTTCCTGGTTGTCGTGGGGAAACCGAGGGAATGTTCCAATGAGTAGATATGGTTGAGTTCCCGGTGTTTTGTGGACTGCGCTATTGTGACAGGGGTGTTTTAATGGTGAAGGGGAATATGTATTTTATTATGCACGTAAGCTTTTTGGTTAATGGAAATAATTTTGAGTTATGTATATTTTGTTTTGTTTCTTTCAGTTATTATTTGATGATAATCATGTTTTAATTTAGTTAATTAATTTGAGTTTGCATTTGGGCTACCCTGTGGGAGGGGCTACAGCTAGCTGTGCTCTGTATTAGGCCCCAGAGCCTCAGTTGGGAGAGAGTGTTGAAGTGGAAGGTATGGGTCTCTTGGCTGTTGGAAAGTGTTGTGCAGGGTCTTTTGATTTAGCCTGGCAAACGTAAGCCTATTTATTTCTTGTTTCCTCAGTTTTTGGTTTGATTTTTTGCATTTGAGTTTGGTTTGTTTATCACTGTAAATATTTGCACGTTTTTAGGAAAAATTTGAAAAGAAAAAAAATAATAAATTTTCCTTTTGAGGAACAAAGTTTTTGGCCTCCCTCTGTCTGCTCCGCCGCTGTCTATCCTGCCACACGGACCAATATCTCTGAAATTACTTCTTTGATTTCCTCAACTAAAGCCTCAACATGCTTACTGGATCCTACTCCAACAGATCTTAAGACTGCTCTCCCTCTACTGGCTGAGACAGTACTTAAAATTAAAAAATGATCACTCATAGCAGGGCATGTCCAAAAATCTTTTTCAATACTTATTAAACCACCTATTAAAAAACGTAACCTAATCCAGATGTCCTGGCTAATTACCGACCCTGTATACTGACTCCCATTTGAATCAAAAAATACTTGAAAAAAATTGTGTCTTGGCAATCTGTAGCTTCTTAACTAATGGTAAATGGACTGCATTTATATAGCGCTTTTCTACTCCGATGAGTACTCAAAGCGCTTCACAGAGTACGCCTCACATTCACCCATATGCATTCACACACCGGTGGCGGAGGCTGCCATGCAAGGTGCCAACCTGCCACCGGGAGCAATTTTGGGTTCAGTGTCTTGCTCAAGGACACTTCGATGGGGTCAGCCAGAGTGGGGCTCAAACCTGCAACCCTACGGTTGCCGAACGGCACCTCTACCACCTGCACCACCATCGCCGAAAATAATAATGAAAACTAAAATAATATCCTGGAAACTTTCCAGCCAGACTTCAAACTAATTATAGTACAGAATCAGCCCTAGTTAAAGTCTTCAATGACCTCCTTATCACATCTGATAACGGATATAAATCAATATTAATCCTATTGGATCTTAGTTTTAGATCTTAGATTCTGCATTAGCCTGGTTCAAATCATACCTCTCTGGCCGCTACCAGTTTGTACATGCTCATAATGAGTCATCATCCCATACCAAGTAAAGTATAGTGTACCCAGGCTCAGTGCTAGGGCCCCTGTTATTCTAACTCTACCTGTTACCTTTGGGATCTTTTATAAGGAAACATGGCATTTGTAACCCAGGTTTAAAACCATTAAAACGATATGAGTAGATATGTTACCATTTAAGATGTCAAAATTCATAATTTAGTTGCATAAATAGGATTAAAATATATTTTAATTTAATTATTTAGTGTCACGGGAAGTTTTCATAAAAAACGTCACGTCCTTGTTTTGCACTTCCTGTGTTTAGAACGCTAGAGGGGGAAGAAGAAGCAAGACGTGAAAAAAAAAGTTCGTTAGACATTGAAGGCTATTAGATATCTGTCTTGTCCATACTGTGTTTTAACAGTTACGTGTATCACCAATTGTTCCCGGTGAAACGTTGTCTCGTCTCACTATGTACTGTGTATATGGCTGAAACGACAATAAAAACCTACTTGACTTGACATACATTAAATGTGTTCATTTTTCTAAGAAAATAAAGATGTTGCTGAACCTTCTTATGGATAGCCTCAAAATTAGCTTGGAAGTTGAACTTATTGTCCAGCACTGTACTCAGGTATTTATAACTGTCCACCAGTTTCACCTCAGATCCCTCTATCACTGATGCTTTGGGAATAGGAGCAGACTTCCTAAAGTCAGTTACCACTGTACCATGATCCCCGCCCTTCAATAGACTTATAGTGAGTCATCAGCAAACTTGGTCATTTGACTATTATCAAACTTACTTCTGCATCTGTTTGTACACAGAATGTAGAGGAGAGGGAGAAAGAACACACCCTCACACACTGTGTTCTCTCTGTCATTACCCCAATGACCCTCACACACTGTGTTCTCTCTGTCATGACCCCAATGACCCTCACACACTGTGTTCTCTCTGTCATGACTCTATTGACCCTCACACACTGTGTTCTCTCTTGCCAAGTTTCTTGGCAAACAGATGTGGCTGTATAGTATTAAGAGCTGAGAAAAATCAATAAAAAAAGGAGTCTGGCATGGGACATAGTGCCCTCCAGATGCTGATACAGGCTGTTCAACAGCATCATAGTGGTATCCTCCACCCACCTACCTACTCTGTATGCGAACTGCAGGGGGTCCAAGAAACCCTGCACCTCAGCCTGAACTACCTGCTTTATCACTAGTGATGTTAATGCCACAGGTCTAAAGTCATTTAAGGCCTTGGGGTTTGAGCCCTTAGCCACAGAAAAACATTAAAGTGTTTCCAAATGGCAGGAATCCTCTGTTGTTCCATAGACTCCATACATGGATCCATTCTACAATGAGTCTGCCTTAGATCCTCACAACCATACCAGTGTCTAGACTGATATTACATGGGCCTGATTTAGCTATGTGACTTATGCAATGTGTCTGATCGCAAACAGTCATTTTCTCAAGCCATTCCAGGCAAGTCTGGGGTTATTACTCCTGAATTCTGCCTCTCTCTTGTCTGGGGTTATTACTCCTGATTCTGCTCTCTCTTGTCTGGGGTTATTACTCCTGAATTCTGCCTCTATCTTGTCTGGGGCTATTACTCCTGAATTCTGCCTCTCTCTTGTCTGGGGTTATTACTCCTGAATTCTGCCTCTCTCTTGTCTGGGGTTATTACTCCTGAATTCTGCCTCTCTCTTGTCTGGGGTTATTACTCCTGAATTCTGCCTCTATCTTGTCTTTGGACTTGATTTCTGCTTTTTCTTTATCCCTGCCTGTACCATTTTCTTATTTCATCAGCAGCTTTCCTTTGGCTAATCAGTTTTTTCAAGTCAGAAGTGACCCATGGTTTGTTGTTAGTTTGTTGGTGGGAATCACAGAGTCAGTAAGTTCATACATACTTTCAGAAGAGTCCACAAACAGAGGCCAATCAGTACAATCAAAACATCCCTGTAAGGCAAGCGAGTTTTCCTCAGTCCAGACGTCCACCCTTTGCTTTACCACTTGCTCATGTTGCAGGACAGTCTAATATGTTTGGATAAGGTGGACAATGGGCAATTATGATCTGACGATCCAAGAGGCAGAGCAACAATGGATTTATAAGCCCCTTGGATGGGACCATAGTCTGAAGTTTTCATATGACGTGTAGACATACTGATAAAATCCCGACAGGGTGCCTTAAATCACAGTGGTTAAAATCCCCCAGGATGAACTTTGGCAAGTGTGGTGAGATAGACCACATTAAAGATTACGGAAGCGGCAGGTTTAGCGTTCGGCTTGGGGTGAATGTGAACGATGGTGAGGGAAATTAGAGAGGGAGATAAAATAGCCGCAGTGACACATAGAGCAGTTCTATGTCTGCAAGGCATATGTGTTCCCTTATCCTGACATTGTTGCACCATCTACAACTGATACAGAAGCAGACTCCACCACCTTACGTTCTGCCTGTGTCCTCACAGTCCCAATCAAGACGAACAGGAGGCCGAAAGCCCTTGATATCCAAAGACGAATCCGAATCTGTGACATTCAGCCAAGTCTCAGTGAACACTAAGACACAGGCATCACTGAATTCAGGCAGATGACAAACGTTGGCTTGCAATTCTGACTGAATATTTGCCAGGACCATCGATGGTAGAGGAATACTATTTTTATGTAGCTGAAATCTCATGCGCCTTCGGACGCCCCCTCTCCTTCCTTGTTTATGGGTGACCCTCCCAGGAGCACGCCCAAAGACTGTAGATATTAGGAGATAATCCACTGAGAGATCTGGGTTTTCTTTGTCTCAGGTTGGCATTGCCTGTGTAAACTTGCCTGTGTAAACTGAAAAAACCAACCAATAATCAACACATTCTCTAAACCACTCCTAGAAGGTTCCAAAAAAGTTAAATCAATGGCCAAAATGTGATTAGATGTAGAACTCGAGTGGCACATCGCCACCTTCACAGGGGCTGCACAGGTTTGGCTAGCACACAGTGGGGACATTGCTGGCACCTCTTTTACATTCAGCCCAGCCCAGCCCAGGCCAGTAACACAGCTGTCTCATCAACTCAGTAGTCCTTTCTACCCCTTGGTGTCAATGACCCTGGTGCAGTTGTTGGAGCACCTCATCTACTAACACCATCGGGAGTAGTAATTAAGCCACCTCTTCCCCACAATCAGACCAGAAAACTCCTCTGTACAGGAGGCCGTTCTGTTCCCAGATCCTCCCCCACTGTGGAACCAGCTCAAGGGCAGCATGTTCCAAGTGAGAAGGCATTCTATGTTGGCGCCAGAATGACAGGAAGGGACCTATGACTGCAACACCACTGGTCTAATGGTGTCCGTGTCTCCAACACCACTGGTCTAATGGTGTCCATGTCTCCAACACCACTGGTCTAATGGTGTCCATGTCTCCAACACCAGTGGTCTAATGGTGTCAGTGTCTCCAACGCCACTGGTCTAATGGTGTCCATGTCTCCAACACCACTGGTCTAATGGTGTCCGTGTCTCCAACACCACTGGTCTAATGGTGTCCGTGTCTCCAACACCACTGGTCTAATGGTGTCCGTGTCTCCAACACCACTGGTCTAATGGTGTCCGTGTCTCCAACACCACTGGTCTAATGGTGTCCGTGTCTCCAACACCACTGGTCTAATGGTGTCCATGTCTTCAACACCACTGGTCAAATGGTGTCCGTGTCTCCAACACCACTGCTTTAATGGTGTCCAAAATAAACAACTCCCTTGTAACTTCAAATAAAGTTTGACCACATATGATGATTACAGTTAGCTCTGGTCAACTTATTAGCATACCTTGATTCATTCACACGGACTGTCACAGACTGAGCCATGACGCTCACGCAGACACTCACTCACTCATTCACGCAAGCGCACAGTGCATTGGCAGCCATTTGCCAGCAATGTTTAAACAGCTAAGCTGACCGGTTGCTGTGAGTTTGAACTTCATTTCCATTACCGTTTGCACTGTTTGTATATCTGGTTTCAAAGCATGTCGTACCCCACTATTTGCAATAACATTTCATTAAGCCTGACATTGTTACAAGGGTGCAGGGAAAGGCCTACCAGCATTTCTAGTAGCGATTGTTTGGTCTTTAACACGTGTTCATCATTTACACTTTATATTTGTAATCATCATTTCCCATCTGTTTTAAGCATGTCTGGTTGTAAAGAATCACAATTATACACACTGGCTGTTTAAAATAACAAACTTTATTTAGTATTTAGCATTTACAAAACTCTACTGTTTCTGTTACTCACCGAACTATCCGAACTTCCTGGTTGTCGTGGGGAAACCGAGGGAATGTTCCAATGAGTAGATATGGTTGAGTTCCCGGGTGTTTTGTGGACTGCGCTATTGTGACAGGGGTGTTTTAATGGTGAAGGGGAATATGTATTTTATTATGCACGTAAGGCTTTTTGGTTAATGGAAATAATTTTGAGTTATTGTATATTTTGTTTTTGTTTCTTTCAGTTATTATTTGATGATAATCATGTTTTAATTTAGTTAATTAATTTGAGTTTGCATTTGGGCTACCCTGTGGGAGGGGCTACAGCTAGCTGTGCTCTGTATTAGGCCCCAGAGCCTCAGTTGGGAGAGAGTGTTGAAGTGGAAGGTATGGGTCTCTTGGCTGTTGGAAAGTGTTGTGCAGGGTCTTTTGATTTAGCCTGGCAAACGTAAGCCTATTTATTTTCTTGTTTCCTCAGTTTTTGGTTTGATTTTTGCATTTGAGTTTGGTTTGTTTATCACTGTAAATATTTGCACGTTTTTAGGAAAAATTTTGAAAAGAAAAAAAATAATAAATTTTCCTTTTGAGGAACAAAGTTTTTGGCCTCCCTCTGTCTGCTCCGCCGCTGTCTATCCTGCCACACGGACCAATATCTCTGAAATTACTTCTTTGATTTCCTCAACTAAAGCCTCAACATGCTTACTGGATCCTACTCCAACAGATCTTAAGACTGCTCTCCCTCTACTGGCTGAGACAGTACTTAAAATTAAAAATGATCACTCATAGCAGGGCATGTCCAAAAATCTTTTTCCAATACTTATTAAACCACCTATTAAAAAACGTAACCTTAATCCAGATGTCCTGGCTAATTACCGACCCTGTATACTGACTCCCATTTGAATCAAAAAATACTTGAAAAAAATTGTGTCTTGGCAAATCTGTAGCTTCTTAAACTAATGGTAAATGGACTGCATTTATATAGCGCTTTTCTACTCCGATGAGTACTCAAAGCGCTTCACAGAGTACGCCTCACATTCACCCATATGCATTCACACACCGGTGGCGGAGGCTGCCATGCAAGGTGCCAACCTGCCACCGGGAGCAATTTTGGGTTCAGTGTCTTGCTCAAGGACACTTCGATGGGGTCAGCCAGAGTGGGGCTCAAACCTGCAACCCTACGGTTGCCGAACGGCACCTCTACCACCTGCACCACCATCGCCGAAAATAATAATGAAAACTAAAATAATATCCTGGAAACTTTCCAGCCAGACTTCAAAACTAATTATAGTACAGAATCAGCCCTAGTTAAAGTCTTCAATGACCTCCTTATCACATCTGATAACGGATATAAATCAATATTAATCCTATTGGATCTTAGTTTTAGATCTTAGATTCTGCATTAGCCTGGTTCAAATCATACCTCTCTGGCCGCTACCAGTTTGTACATGCTCATAATGAGTCATCATCCCATACCAAAGTAAAGTATAGTGTACCCCAAGGCTCAGTGCTAGGGCCCCTGTTATTCTAACTCTACCTGTTACCTTTGGGATCTTTTATAAGGAAACATGGCATTTGTAACCCAGGTTTAAAACCATTAAAACGATATGAGTAGATATGTTACCATTTAAGATGTCAAAATTCATAATTTAGTTGCATAAATAGGATTAAAATATATTTTAATTTAATTATTTAGTGTCACGGGAAGTTTTCATAAAAAACGTCACGTCCTTGTTTTGCACTTCCTGTGTTTAGAACGCTAGAGGGGGAAGAAGAAGCAAGACGTGAAAAAAAAAGTTCGTTAGACATTGAAGGCTATTAGATATCTGTCTTGTCCATACTGTGTTTTAACAGTTACGTGTATCACCAATTGTTCCCGGTGAAACGTTGTCTCGTCTCACTATGTACTGTGTATATGGCTGAAACGACAATAAAAACCTACTTGACTTGACATACATTAAATGTGTTCATTTTTCTAAGAAAATAAAGATGTTGCTGAACCTTCTTATGGATAGCCTCAAAATTAGCTTGGAAGTTGAACTTATTGTCCAGCACTGTACTCAGGTATTTATAACTGTCCACCAGTTTCACCTCAGATCCCTCTATCACTGATGCTTTGGGAATAGGAGCAGACTTCCTAAAGTCAGTTACCACTGTACCATGATCCCCGCCCTTCAATAGACTTATAGTGAGTCATCAGCAAACTTGGTCATTTGACTATTATCAAACTTACTTCTGCATCTGTTTGTACACAGAATGTAGAGGAGAGGAGAAAGAACACACCCTCACACACTGTGTTCTCTCTGTCATTACCCCAATGACCCTCACACACTGTGTTCTCTCTGTCATGACCCCAATGACCCTCACACACTGTGTTCTCTCTGTCATGACTCTATTGACCCTCACACACTGTGTTCTCTCTTGCCAAGTTTCTTGGCAAACAGATGTGGCTGTATAGTATTAAGAGCTGAGAAAAATCAATAAAAAAAGGAGTCTGGCATGGGACATAGTGCCCTCCAGATGCTGATACAGGCTGTTCAACAGCATCATAGTGGTATCCTCCACCCACCTACCTACTCTGTATGCGAACTGCAGGGGGTCCAAGAAACCCTGCACCTCAGCCTGAACTACCTGCTTTATCACTAGTGATGTTAATGCCACAGGTCTAAAGTCATTTAAGGCCTTGGGGTTTGAGCCCTTAGCCACAGAAAAAACATTAAAGTGTTTCCAAATGGCAGGAATCCTCTGTTGTTCCATAGACTCCATACATGGATCCATTCTACAATGAGTCTGCCTTAGATCCTCACAACCATACCAGTGTCTAGACTGATATTACATGGGCCTGATTTAGCTATGTGACTTATGCAATGTGTCTGATCGCAAACAGTCATTTTTCTCAAGCCATTCCAGGCAAGTCTGGGGTTATTACTCCTGAATTCTGCCTCTCTCTTGTCTGGGGTTATTACTCCTGAATTCTGCCTCTCTCTTGTCTGGGGTTATTACTCCTGAATTCTGCCTCTATCTTGTCTGGGGCTATTACTCCTGAATTCTGCCTCTCTCTTGTCTGGGGTTATTACTCCTGAATTCTGCCTCTCTCTTGTCTGGGGTTATTACTCCTGAATTCTGCCTCTCTCTTGTCTGGGGTTATTACTCCTGAATTCTGCCTCTATCTTGTCTTTGGACTTGATTTCTGCTTTTTCTTTATCCCTGCCTGTACCATTTTCTTATTTCATCAGCAGCTTTCCTTTGGCTAATCAGTTTTTTCAAGTCAGAAGTGACCCATGGTTTGTTGTTAGTTTGTTGGTGGGAATCACAGAGTCAGTAAGTTCATACATACTTTCAGAAGAGTCCACAAACAGAGGCCAATCAGTACAATCAAAACATCCCTGTAAGGCAAGCGAGTTTTCCTCAGTCCAGACGTCCACCCTTTGCTTTACCACTTGCTCATGTTGCAGGACAGTCTAATATGTTTGGATAAGGTGGACAATGGGCAATTATGATCTGACGATCCAAGAGGCAGAGCAACAATGGATTTATAAGCCCCTTGGATGGGACCATAGTCTGAAGTTTTCATATGACGTGTAGACATACTGATAAAATCCCGACAGGGTGCCTTAAATCACAGTGGTTAAAATCCCCCAGGATGAACTTTGGCAAGTGTGGTGAGATAGACCACATTAAAGATTACGGAAGCGGCAGGTTTAGCGTTCGGCTTGGGGTGAATGTGAACGATGGTGAGGGAAATTAGAGAGGGAGATAAAATAGCCGCAGTGACACATAGAGCAGTTCTATGTCTGCAAGGCATATGTGTTCCCTTATCCTGACATTGTTGCACCATCTACAACTGATACAGAAGCAGACTCCACCACCTTACGTTCTGCCTGTGTCCTCACAGTCCCAATCAAGACGAACAGGAGGCCGAAAGCCCTTGATATCCAAAGACGAATCCGAATCTGTGACATTCAGCCAAGTCTCAGTGAACACTAAGACACAGGCATCACTGAATTCAGGCAGATGACAAACGTTGGCTTGCAATTCTGACTGAATATTTGCCAGGACCATCGATGGTAGAGGAATACTATTTTTATGTAGCTGAAATCTCATGCGCCTTCGGACGCCCCCTCTCCTTCCTTGTTTATGGGTGACCCTCCCAGGAGCACGCCCAAAGACTGTAGATATTAGGAGATAATCCACTGAGAGATCTGGGGTTTTCTTTGTCTCAGGTTGGCATTGCCTGTGTAAACTTGCCTGTGTAAACTGAAAAAACCAACCAATAATCAACACATTCTCTAAACCACTCCTAGAAGGTTCCAAAAAAGTTAAATCAATGGCCAAAATGTGATTAGATGTAGAACTCGAGTGGCACATCGCCACCTTCACAGGGGCTGCACAGGTTTGGCTAGCACACAGTGGGGACATTGCTGGCACCTCTTTTACATTCAGCCCAGCCCAGCCCAGGCCAGTAACACAGCTGTCTCATCAACTCAGTAGTCCTTTCTACCCCTTGGTGTCAATGACCCTGGTGCAGTTGTTGGAGCACCTCATCTACTAACACCATCGGGAGTAGTAATTAAGCCACCTCTTCCCCACAATCAGACCAGAAAACTCCTCTGTACAGGAGGCCGTTCTGTTCCCAGATCCTCCCCCACTGTGGAACCAGCTCAAGGGCAGCATGTTCCAAGTGAGAAGGCATTCTATGTTGGCGCCAGAATGACAGGAAGGGACCTATGACTGCAACACCACTGGTCTAATGGTGTCCGTGTCTCCAACACCACTGGTCTAATGGTGTCCATGTCTCCAACACCACTGGTCTAATGGTGTCCATGTCTCCAACACCAGTGGTCTAATGGTGTCAGTGTCTCCAACGCCACTGGTCTAATGGTGTCCATGTCTCCAACACCACTGGTCTAATGGTGTCCGTGTCTCCAACACCACTGGTCTAATGGTGTCCGTGTCTCCAACACCACTGGTCTAATGGTGTCCGTGTCTCCAACACCACTGGTCTAATGGTGTCCGTGTCTCCAACACCACTGGTCTAATGGTGTCCGTGTCTCCAACACCACTGGTCTAATGGTGTCCATGTCTTCAACACCACTGGTCAAATGGTGTCCGTGTCTCCAACACCACTGCTTTAATGGTGTCCAAAATAAACAACTCCCTTGTAACTTCAAATAAAGTTTGACCACATATGATGATTACAGTTAGCTCTGGTCAACTTATTAGCATACCTTGATTCATTCACACGGACTGTCACAGACTGAGCCATGACGCTCACGCAGACACTCACTCACTCATTCACGCAAGCGCACAGTGCATTGGCAGCCATTTGCCAGCAATGTTTAAACAGCTAAGCTGACCGGTTGCTGTGAGTTTGAACTTCATTTCCATTACCGTTTGCACTGTTTGTATATCTGGTTTCAAAGCATGTCGTACCCCACTATTTGCAATAACATTTCATTAAGCCTGACATTGTTACAAGGGTGCAGGGAAAGGCCTACCAGCATTTCTAGTAGCGATTGTTTGGTCTTTAACACGTGTTCATCATTTACACTTTATATTTGTAATCATCATTTCCCATCTGTTTTAAGCATGTCTGGTTGTAAAGAATCACAATTATACACACTGGCTGTTTAAAATAACAAACTTTATTTAGTATTTAGCATTTACAAAACTCTACTGTTTCTGTTACTCACCGAACTATCCGAACTTCCTGGTTGTCGTGGGGAAACCGAGGGAATGTTCCAATGAGTAGATATGGTTGAGTTCCCGGGTGTTTTGTGGACTGCGCTATTGTGACAGGGGTGTTTTAATGGTGAAGGGGAATATGTATTTTATTATGCACGTAAGGCTTTTTGGTTAATGGAAATAATTTTGAGTTATTGTATATTTTGTTTTTGTTTCTTTCAGTTATTATTTGATGATAATCATGTTTTAATTTAGTTAATTAATTTGAGTTTGCATTTGGGCTACCCTGTGGGAGGGGCTACAGCTAGCTGTGCTCTGTATTAGGCCCCAGAGCCTCAGTTGGGAGAGAGTGTTGAAGTGGAAGGTATGGGTCTCTTGGCTGTTGGAAAGTGTTGTGCAGGGTCTTTTGATTTAGCCTGGCAAACGTAAGCCTATTTATTTTCTTGTTTCCTCAGTTTTTGGTTTGATTTTTTGCATTTGAGTTTGGTTTGTTTATCACTGTAAATATTTGCACGTTTTTAGGAAAAATTTTGAAAAGAAAAAAAATAATAAATTTTCCTTTTGAGGAACAAAGTTTTTGGCCTCCCTCTGTCTGCTCCGCCGCTGTCTATCCTGCCACACGGACCAATATCTCTGAAATTACTTCTTTGATTTCCTCAACTAAAGCCTCAACATGCTTACTGGATCCTACTCCAACAGATCTTAAGACTGCTCTCCCTCTACTGGCTGAGACAGTACTTAAAATTAAAAATGATCACTCATAGCAGGGCATGTCCAAAAATCTTTTTCCAATACTTATTAAACCACCTATTAAAAAACGTAACCTTAATCCAGATGTCCTGGCTAATTACCGACCCTGTATACTGACTCCCATTTGAATCAAAAAATACTTGAAAAAAATTGTGTCTTGGCAAATCTGTAGCTTCTTAAACTAATGGTAAATGGACTGCATTTATATAGCGCTTTTCTACTCCGATGAGTACTCAAAGCGCTTCACAGAGTACGCCTCACATTCACCCATATGCATTCACACACCGGTGGCGGAGGCTGCCATGCAAGGTGCCAACCTGCCACCGGGAGCAATTTTGGGTTCAGTGTCTTGCTCAAGGACACTTCGATGGGGTCAGCCAGAGTGGGGCTCAAACCTGCAACCCTACGGTTGCCGAACGGCACCTCTACCACCTGCACCACCATCGCCGAAAATAATAATGAAAACTAAAATAATATCCTGGAAACTTTCCAGCCAGACTTCAAAACTAATTATAGTACAGAATCAGCCCTAGTTAAAGTCTTCAATGACCTCCTTATCACATCTGATAACGGATATAAATCAATATTAATCCTATTGGATCTTAGTTTTAGATCTTAGATTCTGCATTAGCCTGGTTCAAATCATACCTCTCTGGCCGCTACCAGTTTGTACATGCTCATAATGAGTCATCATCCCATACCAAAGTAAAGTATAGTGTACCCCAAGGCTCAGTGCTAGGGCCCCTGTTATTCTAACTCTACCTGTTACCTTTGGGATCTTTTATAAGGAAACATGGCATTTGTAACCCAGGTTTAAAACCATTAAAACGATATGAGTAGATATGTTACCATTTAAGATGTCAAAATTCATAATTTAGTTGCATAAATAGGATTAAAATATATTTTAATTTAATTATTTAGTGTCACGGGAAGTTTTCATAAAAAACGTCACGTCCTTGTTTTGCACTTCCTGTGTTTAGAACGCTAGAGGGGGAAGAAGAAGCAAGACGTGAAAAAAAAAGTTCGTTAGACATTGAAGGAGATAGTTAAAAGAAAAGACCAGTGAGCAAACAGTGTTTATGCAGTTTAATCTTTATTTCTTTAATTTGAAAGTGTTTAAGTTTTAAGTATTCTGTCTACGAGGTAGACTGTGGTTTTGTTAGTCCTTTGTTTTTGAAGAGAACCCCGTGTCAGTTATCGTCAGATCCTCGCATGCCGCTGGCGAGCCACCCATACTGTTGGAAGACATCAGACCACGATCTTGTTCCATCCGAGGGATCCGTTGATCTTCCGTGAAGGAAAGTATCCTACTTATCTGTTGAGAGCCAGGACCGTGAATTACGGTTGATATTTGTGCTTCAAGAAGATACGCTGACATTGATTTGCGGTAAGCGCGGACTCATTGCTAACAGAACTATACACGTGGATCTCGCGGAATTACTGTTTTGGTTGCTAGCACTGTTTGGACGTGAAGGTGAATTGCCTTCGGAGAACCATTTCGAACTGAACTGTGAATGATTCAACACGGCAAGGTTGACAAGTTGAACATTACTATTTCGAACTGAACTGTGAATAATTCAACACGGAAAGGTTGATAGGTTGAACATTTCAGTTGAGCATTTAATATGATGTTACTGTGATGCTATTTGAACATCTAGGAATGTACTATTTTGCAAAGTGGTAATGTCATGTTTTTTTTTCTTTCCTTTCTAATTGATGACATGCAGTTTGATTGATTATTTTTGAAGGTTACGTTAATACTAACACCAACTGGGTTGATATCATTCTAAATCTAGTAGCTCACTGGTTTAGCTGGTCAGATAGGAGTTTAGAATCCTTAAATAGGCCTATTGATAAAAAAAAGCACCTGTTGCAATTATTAGATATGAGAATTTAGATTATTTACATGTAACAGAAAACTAAATGTTAAGTTTATGTTAAACTGATCTAATTATTTGATAAATAGAATTATACTTATTAGACAATATAAGAACTTACATAAACTAAAAGTCTAAAAGAACCGAGTTAACTCTGAACTAGAACAAAAAAGGGTGAAAACTAAATGAGTTATCACGATGAGATTCAGTATCACTATTGAATTGAACTTCATGTTTGTGGATGTGTAATTCTGTATGTTTGGGTACCATTTCTTAACTTTTCCTACTCTTTTACTCTTTTCTACTACTTTTATAATACAAGCCGGCATTTGAACTTTATTTCATGGTCTGTGGTGTCTTTATTCTCTCACTATAATTACTGTTTTAGCCATCACTACTCCCTACGAGCCTAGACACTGGTCCACACTACAGCATAGGCTTACTCCCTGTAAGATAAGTGCTACACATTACTTTCCATTCCTATGCTGTCGACACCTGGCTATACCTTTCAAGGAAGCCTAATGACTATATGCCTATAACTAAACTTGATGCCTCTGGGACATTGAAATCTGGATGACTAATAATTTCTTATGTTTAAACTCTGATAAAACTACAGTTATGATGATAGGCCCAAAACAACTGATTAACATTCTACCTCATCACCTAAACTTACTCAGTGGCCTTTCACTGTCATGTAACACAAAAGTTAAGACCTGGGGGTAATCATTGACCAGGACCTCTCTCTAAATAGCCAAGTAAAACATATTTCAAAAACATCCTTATTCCACTTATGAAATATAAGGTTACACATCCACTTACATCCAGACTTGACTTGACGTGTGTCATGTGTGAATGTCACTGTGGATGAAGCAGGACGTGTGTCATGTGTGAATGTCTCTGTGGATGGGGCAAGACGTGTGTCTATCATTGTAGTCTATCACTTGTACTTTTCCTGCATGACCCCTGGACGTTGGGTTAGCCCCTTGAGTCATGGATCTGCCTAAGGTTTTTTCCTAGACTAACTAACATAAGGGAGTTTTCCTTGCCCCTGTGGCCTTGGGTGTTCCTTGCTGTAAAGCACCATGAGACAATATTATTGTAAAAGTGCTGTATCATGTGTGCATGTCTCTGTGAATAGAGCAGGACATGTGTCATGTGTGCATGTCTCTGTGGATGGGGCAGGACATGTGTCATGTGTGAATGTCTCTGTGGATAGGGCAGGACATGTGTCATGTGTAAATGTCTCTGTGGATGGGGCAGGACATGTGTCATGTGTGAATGTCTCTGTGGATGGGGCAGGATGTTTGTCACGTGTGCATGTCTCTGTGGATGAAGCAGGACGTGTGTCATGTGTGAATGTCTCTGTGGATGGGGCAGGACGTGTGACATGTGTGCATGTCTCTGTGGATGGGGCAGGACGTGTGACATGTGTGAATGTCTCTGTGGATGGGGCAGGACGTGTGACATGTGTGCATGTCTCTGTGGATGGGGCAGGACGTGTGTCATGTGTGAATGTCTCTGTGGATGAAGCAGGACGTGTGTCATGTGTGCATGTCTCTGTGGATGAAGCAGGACATGTGTCATGTGTGCATGTCTCTGTGGATAAAGCAGGACATGTGTCATGTGTGCATGTCTGTGGATGAAGCAAGACGTGTGTCAACAGGCAGTGTTAACAGCTGGACTGAGCTGTTCTGTTGCTAATGAGCCTCCATGCTGAGGAATCCATCAACCTTCAGGCCAGCAAACAGCCTTCCACACTGGCTCTCATTAGCAACCATGACACAGACATACACGCACACACACGCACACACACAAACACATACACACACACACACACACACACACAAATACAGAGACACAGTGCTGTAACCTACACTAATTTATGTTTAGCTAAAGTGCAATATCTTCAGGTTTTAATCCCTCAGGTCGAAGAGCAGGAACCTCAGTATGAGCTTCAAAGACCCAGAAAGCCATTCCTCTGTTCTTGAGCGGAGCGGAACAGTGAGCGGAGCGGAGCAATGAGCAGAGTGGAGCAGTGAGCACGGAGCGGAGCGGAGTGGAGCAGTGAGCACGGAGTGGAGTGGAGCAGTGAGCACGGAGTGGAGTGGAGTGGAGCAGTGAACGCGGAGCGGAGTGGAGCAGTGAGCGCGGAGCGGAGCGGAGTGGAGCAGTGAGCACGGAGTGGAGTGGAGCAGTGAGCACGGAGTGGAGTGGAGTGGAGCAGTGAACGCGGAGCGGAGTGGAGCAGTGAGCACGGAGCGGAGCGGAGTGGAGCAGTGAGCACGGAGTGGAGTGGAGCAGTGAGCACGGAGTGGAGTGGAGTGGAGTGGAGCAGTGAGCACGGAGTGGAGTGGAGTGGAGCAGTGAACGCGGAGCGGAGTGGAGCAGTGAGCACGGAGTGGAGTGGAGTGGAGCAGTGAACGCGGAGCGGAGTGGAGCAGTGAGCATGGAGTGGAGTGGAGCAGTGAGCACGGAGCGGAGTGGAGTGGAGCAGTGAGCACGGAGTGGAGTGGAGCAGTGAGCACGGAGTGGAGTGGAGTGGAGCAGTGAGCACGGAGTGGAGTGGAGTGGAGCAGTGAGCACGGAGTGGAGTGGAGCAGTGAGCGCGGAGTGGAGTGGAGCAGTGAGCACGGAGTGGAGTGGAGTGGAGCAGTGAGCACGGAGCGGAGTGGAGCAGTGAGCACGGAGCGGAGTGGAGCAGTGAGCACAGAGTGGAGTGGAGCAGTGAGCACGGAGTGGAGTGGAGTGGAGCAGTGAACGCGGAGCGGAGTGGAGCAGTGAGCACGGAGTGGAGTGGAGCAGTGAGCACGGAGTGGAGTGGAGCAGTGAGCACGGAGCGGAGCGGAGTGGAGTGGAGCAGTGAGCATGGAGTGGAGTGGAGTGGAGCAGTGAGCACGGAGTGGAGTGGAGCAGTGAGCACGGAGTGGAGTGGAGTGGAGCAGTGAGCACGGAGTGGAGTGGAGTGGAGCAGTGAGCACGGAGTGGAGTGGAGTGGAGCAGTGAGCACGGAGTGGAGTGGAGCAGTGAGCACGGAGTGGAGTGGAGCAGTGAGCACGGAGCGGAGCGGAGTGGAGTGGAGTGGAGTAGTGAGCACGGAGCGGAGTGGAGCAGTGATCGGAGTGGAGCAGTGAGCGCGGAGTGGAGTGGACCAGTGAGCATGGAGCGGAGCGGAGCGGAGTGGAAGAAAGGAGAGGGGCGGGGCAAGCGCAAGGAAAGAGCTTCAGAAAGCCAGTGTGAGATTAGTGCTGAGGGGAATCACACAGCCTCATTGTTCTGTTGGGGCCAGATACAGCATCTGCTGCTTAATCTGCTGTGGATTATTCCCTGGGAAAGAGAGAGAGAGAGTGTGTGTGTGTGTGTGTGTGTGTGTGTGTGTGTGTGTGTGTGTGTGTGTGTGTGTGTGTGTGTGTGCATGTCTGAGGGTGTGTGGCTTTGTAAATTTACCATATGTATACAGTTAATGTCAATTAACATTAAACACAGAAAAAACTCTTTGTGTGTGTATGCAAGTGTGTGTGTATGCAAGTGTGTATGTACGGAAGTGTATGTAAGTGTGTGTGTACGGAAGTGTATGTAAGTGTGTGTGCTTGTGTGTAAATACATAAGTGTGTGTGTATGCATAAGTGTGTGTGTGTGTGTGTGTGTGTGTGTGTGTAAATACATAAGTGTGTGTATGTATAAGTGTGTGTGTATGTTTGCATGCCTAAGTGTGTGTGTGTGTTTGTGTGTGTGTATGCATAACTGTGTATGTATGTGTGTTTGCATAAGTGTGTGTGTGTGTATGTATGTGTGTGTGTATGTGAATACATAAGTGTGTGTGTATATGTAAATCCATGTGTGTGTGTGTGTGTGTGTGTTTCCCTGCAGCTATGGCTGTTGGCATTGTGGGCTGGCATTGTTTGAGCAGCACTGCATCTTAAAGCAACATCAAAGAGAGGCAGAGAAATACGCGCCATCCGTGCCCACTTCCCACACACTCACACACACACACACACACACACACACACACACACACACACATAAACACACACACCCATGTGCACGCACCAACCCTGCTTGCTCCCATTCACACTTAGCCCCCCTTATCTCTGTCTGTTCTCCCTGCTGCCTCTCTCAATAGACCCCATGTTGTATTTAATCTGTGTCATCCATGCCATCTCCATGCCTGCTTCACACCCACACTATGCCATCTCTATGCCATCTCCATGCCATCCATGCCATCTCCATACCATCTCTATGCCATCTCTATACCATCTCCATGCCATCTCTATGCCATCTCCATGCCATCTCCATGCCATCTCCATGCCATCTCCATGCCATCTCCATGCCATCTCCATGCCATCTCCATACCATCTCTATGCCATCTCCATGCCTGCTCCACACCCACACTATGCCATCTCTATGCCATCCATGCCATCTCCATGTCTGCTTCACACCCACTCTATGCCATCTCCATACCATCTCCATGCCATCTCTATGCCATCTCCATGCCATCTCCATGCCATCTCCATGCCATCTCCATGCCATCTCCATGCCATCTCCATGCCATCTCCATGCCATCTCTCTGCCATCTCTCTGCCATCTCCATGCCATCTCCATGCCATCTCCATGCCTGCTCCACACCCACACTATGCCATCTCCATGCCATCTCTATGCCATCTCTATGCCATCTCCATGCCTGCTCCACACCCACACTATGCCATCTCCATGCCATCTCTATGCCATCTCTATGCCATCTCTATGCCTGCTCTTTGCTGCATGTCATCTCTGACACTTTCTTGTTACCTGCTTCTCCTAACCATCTGAGAAAGAAATAAACTCACTTCTACTTGCTTCTACCATTTTGGGTTACGATGCAGTGGGCTCCCGTTGCACCAGCACACAGAGCGGATCACTTTGACATAATATCCAGTGTGAAAGGCCCGACTAGAGCCTAAATCAGTGGTTCTCAACAGGTGGGGCACGACCCACTGGAGGGTCGCGGAGACTCTCGCGGGGGGTCGTGAGTAGGCTACAAGGGAAATAAAAATCTGAGGCTCATTTGCTATTAGTAGATGCAAGGAGATGCAACACATTCACCCATGTCAAAATGCAGGTGATTGGACTATTATAACAAATCCCACATGAAGACAGACAGACACACACACACACACACACACACACACACACACACACACACAGAAGTAAGTACATCCTTAAGTCTTAAAATCTGCATCTGAAAAATCCTTATTGTGAAGCCCACTACTGAATAAAGATTGTGTTTAAGTCCCACTGATTAGCGCCCACACTAGCTCTCAACATAGCCACACACAGGCACATACATATAGTTACATCATAACCCTGAACTTTATTCAAAACAGAATCCACATTTATTTCAAATTTCAAAACCAAACAAAAATGGAGAGATTTCTTGTGAAAACCAACAAGGCAACCACGCACGCACCACCAGCTGCAAAAAGCTTTGAAGGTACAATGAAGCATACCTGCAGTTTGGGTTCACAGTCACGGCTGATCAAAGACCACAATGTGTCGTGTGTCCCGAGGAGCTGGCAAACAAAAGCATGAAGCCATGCAAACTAAAAAGGCACCTCGAAACAAAGCATGCTGGCCTTAAGGATAAACTGGTAGACTGAAAGCGTAATGGCCTCCATCAGCAACAGGCAGCAATTTCAGTGCTCAACGCTGTGTGTAAACATGCCCTCTTTCGTCATTCTGGGCAGCATTGATGCAGGAATACCCTCAACTGTGTGACGTTGCCTTGAAGATTCTCATCCCTTTCGCTTCGACATATTTGTGTGAAGCAAGATTTTCAAAAATGCTCTCAAATGTACTCAAAACTAAATACCGTAATCGTGCACAAATCGAGGACGACTTGAGGCTGTTTATCAAACATTGCACCAAGAATTGAAGACCTTTGCAAGGCAAAGCAGGCTCAGGTCTCAAGTTAACATTGCATTCATCATTGCAACATTGTAAACCAAATGGCAGACTTCCCTGCCCTCACAATGACATTTGACTTTAGCTTTTTAGCTTGCTTAAGTTCCCTGTCCTGGTGAAGATGGATGTTTATTTGGCTTTCACCAGCACCCTGTGTTTCCCCCGTTCCTAACCCTAATCTGCTCTGGTTTGTTGTCTTAACCCTTTAGACTCAGGTTACACATGGCATACCTTTGTATCACACATGGCATACATTTGTACCACATTAATATTCATTTCTAGGATATTACAATTTTTCATACAATACACACACATACAACTCCACACGCACACACACACACATTTTCTCTCACACACTCCGATGCCTATTCTGTGTTATAGTTCTATAGTGACCTTTTAAAGGGAGCAGGGCCACCTTCTGTCCCTCCCCCTTACTGACCACCCTCCTCTGGCCATAGACACAGAAGGCAAGTCTGGTTAATGCCCACGAAATCTCCTCGTGAGGACCGTGGGGGAAAACAGAGGTTCATTTTGGCTGCAAGTCAATCAGGCGCCCTGCTAATAGCTACACCCAACACAATTTCAATGGAGCTTTACTCATTTCTGAGGCCAACGCTTTCAGATATTCATGTTGTTCAAACTGTTCTATGCGCATTGTCAGCTTGGTACACCTCCAACTACAATATTGAGGACAATTTTGGTTGATAACTGTTAGCTTCATTAGCTTGCTAACTTGCCATCAACATTCATCACCAGGGTAAATGTAGCTAACTTTAGCTTGCTAAACTGAACTAATCAGACTGTCTATTTGAAGAAGTAAAACGATGAGTCCACTCGTGACACTTCTGTCAGTGTTACTGGAATTAACAAACCATGGAAACTTGATATTAGTCTAAACCCAAGCAACCAAACAGGTCATCAACAGACAAACCATCTCATACACTTTTTACTCAGTTTTATTTAGCAATCTAGTAATGTTCAGCAATCTTCTCTACCTGCAGCAGTGCTTCTCCAGTCACTTGCATGATTTACATTTACATTTACATTTATGCATTTAGCAGACGCTTTTATCCAAAGCGACTTACAACTCATCAACTATCAATTGTTCCGGGCCAGTCTCCCCTAGAGCAACTTAGGGTTAAGTGCCTTGCTCAAGGGCACAACGGTGGCAGCCGGGATTCGAACCCACAACTTTTCAGGCTACTTACACACTAGCCAGGTTCCTTAACCACTACGCTACCACCACCCCCTGGTGGCATGATAAATCATCCACTGCTACTTAACTACTTCTTCTCCATTCTCCCCCACGCCAACCCTGCCCTCGCATTCTGGGGGCTTTAACCAGTCTTGTCGTCTGACACAGGTAGAGATAATTGCTTAACAATAATAGATTGATCAGTATGTGAAATGACAATAATAGATAGATTAGTCTGTGAAATAACAATAAAACTCACTTGACTTGCGTTGCAGGGGCGATTCTAGGATTGAGAGATGGGGGTCCGTTGACTGCCGGTGGCGTCAATTATGTTTTTCAACAGGGCGAGTTGGGGGACGATCTGAGGAAGCTTGTCCGTAAACATCTGCAGGCTTGTAAACAGACAATGTACTGATGAACTGACTGTGGGTGGCAGTAGTGCCACTTTGGATGGGAGATTTGCACAGACTGCAGGAGAAGAGAGAGGTTAGAGATGAGAGAAGATCATGGAGTCAGGGAAGTTTAGGCAGCTCACTCTCGTACAGAGCGTGTCGAGTGTCGCTGTAGTTCGGGTAGTTTCGCAATCATGGAAAACTATCAGAGATCAACCCAAGCCAAGCAGAGAGAATGCAGGGCATGTTTCACTGCAGCCTAACTCAGCAGACAATTGTGAGTCATTAATTTAGCGAACCTGACCCGGGCCAAGCGGAGAGAGAATGCCTGACCCAGATTTGTGCTTCTGGATCAACCAAACGCAGCAGAGGATTGTCCCCAGATGCTATACAAGCCCCTTTTAAGTTTTACAGAAGGAAACCACTTTTCAGATGTTTGAGTTGCCACTACAGCAAACAATATTCATTCATTCATTCAATTCAATATTCAACTGTCAAACCCACTGTTCTGCTTGAAATATTTCTTTACACAAAAAGCTTGTTTTCTCCATTTTTTGGTCGAAAGCAGGTGTTTTTGGTGAAATTAACACATCTTCTACTGTTGATTACTAAAGAACGGAAAAGGGCCGAAACAAACTTTTTCCTGATGAAAGAAGAGAGTC
>PYXC01002160.1:85000-111219 GCA_015244755.2 Tenualosa ilisha
GCTGCCCTGTTCGCCCATGCCTAAAACCACTACTGGTCATCACTTCATAATTCCCTTTCCACGTTCAGATTCAGTTAGCTAGTTAGCTAGCTGCTAGGTGGAACTTATTTGCTTGGACTTTATGGAATTACATTTGTGCCTCTTTTATGAGCAAACAATAGAACAATTTGAGCAAGCAGACAGATTACATTTTGAGGAAAAATTAAACCTGAACACTACGAATTTGCAATTGAGCAAACATCCAAATGCTGCTGGCGAATATGTCAGCTCTTGCAATGCATACTAAGCTTTCAAGTTCTGAATAGTTTGTTGCTATGCTAAATGTCAAAATGCAATTCTTGGTAAAAGTGTGACGTTTCAAGAGACATATACAGCATTATAACCTAGGACTCTGAAGTACCAGGCCTTTCAGACACTTTGAGGCAGTCTGCTACACCTTGACATTTTTAAGTTTTTAAACTAACATCTAAAAACATCTATGCAGAAGTGCCTACATTCTAGTGGACCTAATATAAGAGTAAAGTGAAAGTAATGAAATTAGTTTTTATTGAAATTCTGTGTAAACAAAACTACATAAAAATCTATTTTCAAAGGTCTTCAAACCTTGTAAAACTACACATCATAAATATATCTGGCCAAGACTTTTGAAGTTTGAACCTAATAAACATATGTGTTGGCTACATAAAAGTAAGAAGAACATTTCACACCTAATCTGTTATGATAATGTTCCATTTCGGTTCACACCTTCCATAACAAAGACATGCACACTAATTATCAAAACAGCAGTATCCCAATAGATAATATGTCTGTATTTCACAATCCCATGGACAGACTTGCGCACGGAGCACAGGCTAATACAGTAGCAGCTAAGAAAGTCACTTAGCAACCAACTGTGGCTATGCATTGCATGTTGACTGTAAATGCAACTCTGCGTGCAGCGTGACATGGATTTCATTGCCTGTTGACTGTAAATGCAACTCTGAGTGAGTGCAGCGTGATGGATTTAGCAGTATGACCATCTGGGCAGCAAAACACATTCCTACTTCTACTGAAGTGTAGCTTGGCAACTGGAAAATGTCTGTGTTTACATCATCTGAAGCCTATGTCTGTATTTTACAATCCTATGGGAAGACGCATGGAGCACAGGCTAATGAAGTAGGCTAACAAAGTCACTTAGCAACAAACAATGGCTACATGTCTATAAACTAGCCGAAAAATCAAGTAGTAAAATAGATAGCTACATGCTCATCAGAAATGTCCTCCATGGGATCTAGACGAAGCTCAAAGTGCATTTCATCATCACTGGATACATCTGACCGTGCGTGGTCAGACTCACTCTTCAAAGCGAGTTCTTCTTGAATCGGCCAATGACTTGAAGCTCTTATATGTTTTATGTAAAATACACATTAGACAGGTAATCACTTTGAATAGTGATAATGTCACGTCAGTGTAATACATGCAAATACCAGCTTAGAAATGAATTACAAGAACGGGATAACTGTCTGGCTAAAGTTAGCGAGCAACTGCTGGTTGCGGCTGGTCGTGTAGCGGTTAAGGACCCTGACTAGCATGCAAGTAGCCGAGTAGCCCAGCTGCCCTTAAGCAAAGCACTGAACCCTAGGGGGAGACTGGCCCTGCACCCTGAGCACAGCACTGAACCCTAGGGGGAGACTGGCCCTGCGCCCCTGAGCAAAGCACTGAACCATAGGGGGAGACTGGCCCTTTGCCCCTGAGCAAAGCACTGAACCATAGGGGGAGACTGGCCCTGCACCCTGAGCAAAGCACTGAACCCTAAGGGGAGACTGGCCCTGTGCCCTGAGCACAGCACTGAACCATTGGGGGAGACTGGCCCTGCACCCTGAGCACAGCACTGAACCCTAGGGGGAGACTGGCCCTGCGCCCCTGAGCAAAGCACTGAACCCTAGGGGGAGACTGGCCCTGCACCCCTGAGCAAAGCACTGAACCCTAGGGGGAGACTGGCCCTGCACCCCTGAGCAAAGCACTGAACCCTAGGGGGAGACTGGCCCTGAGCCCCTGAGCAAAGCACTGAACCATAGGGGGAGACTGGCCCTGCACCCCTGAGCAAAGCACTGAACGCTAGGGGGAGACTGGCCCTGAGCAGTTGATTGTTGACTAAATGTAAGTCGCGTACCGAAGTGCTAGCTTGGTGCATGATAGCAAGTACACATTAGCGTGGACACAGACAAAATCTGTTGGTGACTAGTTTGGTTTTCTTTGGATCCTTCATTCAGTTTTCTCATCCGTTTCTCATCCTAAACCTGCATTCAATGCTGCCTCTTCATGAATAGTTTCAACGCCCACTGATGTTAACGCTGTCCTGACTGGTAATGTCAGAGAGCTGGCTACTCAAGATAGATTACTGATGTTTAAGTAACAACAGACATTTTGTAACCCTTCTTGTTGACAGTGAATGCTAATTTCTCTTGGGCTGTCGTTGTGTATTACCGGTAGCTTTGTAGTTAATTTTAATGTTAGGTGGAGGACTTGATGAGGGGTAACTATCTTAGATACGACCACTACGCTCCTCTAAGGAACGTTTTCTAGCACGGCCAACACCTTGTGCAGGTCAGTCCAGACGCTTCTTATATCTGGTTCCGCGCTGGTGGAATGACCTCCCAAGTGCGACCAGATCAACTGATACCCTCTCCACCTTCAAGAAACTCGTGAAGACTAAGCTCTTCCAAGAATATCTCCTGGCGTAAACTTTGAGAACACACTTAATAATTTAATTTCTCTACATTGTGTTACACTATTGCACTTTCAACTTAAAACAGTGCAGATTCTATGTTAGCAATACGCACTCCTTGTTTGTTCATTGTGTTGTAGCTTGAATGTTATCCTCTTTTGTAAGTCGCTTTGGATAAAAGTGTCTGCTAAATGCCTAAATGTAAATGTAAATGTAAAATGTATATTGTGTGTGTCAGGTCGGCAGCAGATCTGGTCACGGCCACGCCCCCTCACTCAACCCCACAGACTCTCATTCCCTCTCCCCGTTCGCTCCCACTTCCCTGTGCACGTTCACCTTCCCCTGAGTATTAATTGGTGTCACCTGGTCTCCACTCTACTTAAGCCTCCCCCTGCTTCACCTGGTGTCTGGCCTCGTCTGTTTCCTTGGATTTCCTACGTGTCAGTCGTGTTTCCTCCGTCTCCCGCGATCTCCCGTGTTGAACGCCCCGCGAGCCTAAGACTCCCCAGTCGGTATTGTTATTCTCAGTGTTTACTAGTAGTTTAATCTGTACTTTAGTGTTTCGCCTCCTTAATCTCCTGTGTGTTAGATTTGCCCGAACCTCTGAGCGTTGTACTTTTCAGTTCTCTCCGTTATAGTAACGGACACGACTTTAGTTATCCCTTGTTCGTTTGCTTTAATAAAAACTCCTTGTTTGAATATCTGCCACCGCCCTGTCTGTGCCTGACAGTGTGCTTGTTACTTAATGCTGTTTGTGTGGTTTGCTTTTCCTCATATCAGCACCAGTGACTTTCACCAGAAGCAGCGGTGGAGGTTGGTCCTGGGTACGAACTGGCCAAAGTGGCAGAGAGTTGGCAGGTAATTGTACTGACTGTTGTTGCTGGGATGTGCTACTTGCTTGTTGTCCAGTGTCATCTCCACCACACTGTCCCGTGACACTCAGGCCAGACTGCTCTAAGCCATTTGTTTGCTTATTATAATGAATGTATCAGCATAACAATTCACTGTAGAAGGTCAGCTTAACCTAGGGTTATGCTCCTATGGCCTTTCAGCTGCAGTACTATTGTATGGCTGGTAAGCTTCCTCCAACACAAGTTTTAGTCTGTTTAGTCTGGCTTTATCAATCACAGTTAGCAGTCTGACTGCACAATGAATTTCATTGATCTGTTGGCAAGTGTCCCAAAACAGCAGACACATGGCACGTACCATCAACAATAGTGCAGCACACTCTTTTTTGTTGCTGTGAACCTGCAACTGACCGCCACTGACTGCCCAGATGAAATGGTTAGGCTGGGATGGACTGAAGTGGGATGCCTCTCTTCTTGTCTTCAACTGATATGTTCGAATGTCCACTGTGGTGCAAACGACTTTGGATGCGTATGGAGTGTCCATGTTGTCACAAATTTTGTGTTGTCAACAATAAACCAGTGTGACGAAATCCATGCTTCAACAGAGAACATCACTGTATTTGAACCTGCTATGGGCAGTGCATATACCACCGTACCAGTCTATACTGTTTCTGTCCTACTTTAGTTCATTTTCTGGTCAAATATTTACGGATGGTTAGTGTGATATTAACACTGTCCACCACTTGCTGGTTGCTGAAAGTTATCTTGAATAGCTATAGTCACCTATGAGATGGCATTAACAAATGGTTGATTGGTTGACAATTGTGGCACAAATGTAGCACTTACTACAGTTTGTGAGCAAGTGAACAGGTGAAGTTGAGCCAGAATGAGAGAGATCTCTGGAGCGAGAGGAGGAACAGTTTATGTGAACAAGTAGAGTGAAACTGAATGAAAGGGGGATGTTATTGCACATAAATATGGATTCCTGTTTTTTGTGCTGAGGTTTCATTTTTTTCTCTAAATACCATGTGTGTGCTTGCTCAAAGCATTTTTCTGCGCTCAATATTGTTCTCCTGCTCGCTCATGAAAGAGGCACAAATGTCATTTCATAGGATTTAAGAGTCTATTCAAACTCACCGGCCGCTGGGGTTTGAGTTAGATTTACATTGGAAATAATGGGGAAAGATATCTATGGTACTGAAATGTTTTACAGAAATTCTCTGTTTCACTGTGATTAGCGGTGGCGCTGTTTCATGTTTTTGACCACTGTAATACTATTGAGGAGTTGAAATTAGGAGAGCTGCCATTGTTTAGGACCACATTTTTTGTGTCACATTAATAAAAAAAAGTGCCTGTTCCATCACACAAACACACACACACACACAGCATGGGTTCATCTTAGCTTGTGTCTATCAGCACTGCGATGGTGTTTATGAGCTACTCAGTTGTAATGGGCTGCACCACACATATAGTCAAATTTGAACAGTATTTTAATCTTGTACAACAAATAAATTGCTACAGAGGTGAACTGTCAGCAAACCAGGTGCCTCTGGGAATACTGATTGGCTGTCAATGGTGACAACATCATTATTTGCCACAATATTTTTCTTTGGCAGCTGCTAACTGGGCAATGCCAACTAGCAATGATGTAAGTGAAACTGAACCTTGTGTCAAACTAACTAGTTTCATTTTAAAGTCATGACTCACCTAAACTTACAATCAGACATGACTCACACCTAAACTTACAATCAGACATGACTCACACCTAAACTTACAATCAGACATGATTCACACCTAAACTTACAATCAGACATGACTCACTCTCAAACTTACAATCAGACAATGACTCACACCTAAACTTACAATCAGACATGACTCACACCTAAACTTACAATCAGACATGACTCACACCTAAACTTACAATCAGACATGACTCGCTCTCAAACTTACAATCAGACATGATTCACACCTAAACTTACAATCAGACATGACTCACTCTCAAACTTACAATCAAACATGATTTACACCTAAACTTACAATCAGACATGACTCACACCTAAACTTACAATCAGACATGACTCACTCTCAAACTTACAATCAAACATGATTTACACCTAAACTTACAATCAGACATGACTCACTCTCAAACTTACAATCAGGCATGACTCACTCTCAAACTTACAATCAGACATGATTTACACCTAAACTTACAATCAGACATGACTCACACTCAAACTTACAATCAAACATGACTCACACTCAAACTTAAGATCAGACATGACTCACACCTAAACTTACAATCAGACATGACTCACTCTCAAACTTACGATCAGACATGACTCACTCTCAAACTTACAATCAGACATGATTCACACCTAAACTTACAATCAGACATGACTCACAATCAAACTTACGATCAAACATCAAACAGTCGACTGGAGCAGGTATGGAGGTTGGACCACGATCATCTTGGGACGTCTGTGTGTGTGTGTGTATGAGTCTGTGTGTGTTAGTGTATGAATCTATCTATGTGTGTGTATGAGCATGTGTGTGTGTGTCTGGGGTGTGATAGGGTGGGGGAGTATTCTGAAGCTAAATACTACCTGACTTGACTACTCTTGACACACACACACATTTAATGTTGTTGGTGGAATGAATTCCCTCTAACAGTCATAGGCATCGAAAGCAGGGGTGCATTTGCATGCATGATGCATCACCACTTTTAGCTGTCAAAATAAAAGTGCAGTCCACAAGATGACAATTAGTTCATCATTTTGCATCACAGTCACTTTTTCAGCTATTTCATGTTAGGAATTAAACCCAGGCATTGGCTAGGCTGTAGGCATGGGGTCACACACAGGCTATCAGCACAATGACTGAGAACACAGGAATGATCAATCATAAAGTGAAGCGTGAACTTCACTTTCATCGCGTCTGAAGCCTGAAGGTCTGAAGGTGGAAAATATAACAGGATGCCATGCAGTGGTTTGTGATTACGTGACGCAAATGTGTTGTTTTGTGTGTGAAAATTTTGAATAGATGAGCATTTTCTATGACAATGAGAGGCATGCGGACACATCAGCCATCATAGTCTGGTGAGCTTGATAATTCACTGAGACAGGAAGCACTATGGATAAAGAGACCAAGATGGCGGCGCGTGCATCACGCGAGGCTCAGCGTCTCTTCAGATTCTGCAAATTAGCAGTGTTACTCCTGCTCATTTCGGGCCTGTTCGTTCAGAACAGTTTTGCTTTTACACCCTACACCCGAGAAGAGCTTTTGGATATCGGACAACGCAATACGGACTGTTTTATGAACAATCTTCGACTCATCCCGGACATCCGAAGAACACCCGTCACTTCGCAGGCTACCTGGCCGACCGGAAGTGCTCGAAGACGGCGCAGGGACCGTAAACAAAGGCGGGGGAAACGCGGAGGGCTAACTGCTAAGCTAAGGCTAACACCGCACCGGCTTTCTTTACCCAGCATTTTCCTTGCCAATGTGAGATCCCTGGTGAACAAAATGGATGAGTTACGGCTCCGGATCACTAACAACAGGAGACTTTTGAACTGCAACGTCATGTTATTCACTGAAACGTGGCTACACAACGGAATACCGGACAACGCTATCGAGTTAGCCGGACGCCATACACTTCGGGCGGATAGAACGGCAGTTGATTCTGGTAAGACAAGAGGCGGAGGACTGTGCATTTATGTAAACAAAGCTTGGTGTACGAACTCTGCCATTGTTGGGAAATGCTGCTCAGCTGACCTGGAGTATCTCATGGTCAAGTGTAGACCGTAACGGCCCACCTCCACCATAATAACAGCTGCATACATCCCTCCGGATGCTAATGCCAAACTTGCTATGGACACACTCCAGGCAGCCATTGGCAAACAACAATCCGCACACCCAGAGGCAGCATTTATTGTGGCGGGAGACTTCAACCACTCCAACCTGAAGACAGTGCTACCTAAATTTCACCAGCATGTCTCCTGCAGCACCAGAGGAGACAAAACACTGGATCATGTCTACACCAACATTGCTGGTGCCTACACAGCAACTCCCCTCCCCCACCTGGGACAGTCTGATCACCTCTCTTTGTTTCTCACTCCGAGGTATTCACCGCTCATCAACCGTGTGAAACCAACAAAGAAGACCATCAAGGTGTGGCCAGCGGGGGTAGACTCTGTACTCCAGGACAAGTTCAAAGACACGGACTGAAGCAGATTTACCTCAGTGGCCACTGAAGGCTCCCATGTGAATATTGACTCTTACACCTACTCAGTACTGGATTACATCAACACCACAATCGACAGTGTTACTACTGAAAAGCAGATCACCACGTACCCAAATCAGAAACCATGGATGAACAGGGAAGTGCGGCTTCTACTGAAGGCACGTGACCGTGCCTTCAGATCAGGGGATACACAGGCCTACAGTACATCCAGGGCTGACCTGAAGAGGGGCATCAAGAAGGCCAAGCACAGCTACAAGCTGAAGGTGGAGGAACACTTCACAACATCTGACCCCCGACGCATGTGGCAAGGCATTCAGGCCATGTCTGACTACAAGCCCAGCAACTCCACACAGACAGCCATGGATCTGTCCTTCCTCAACAAGCTAAATGACTTCTATGCTCGCTTTGACAAGGACAACAAGGATAAGACTGCCATCACCCTCCCCTCTGACGACCACCATACTCTCACACTCACTGTCACAGATGTCCACAACGCACTGAGCCACATCAACGCCCGTAAGGCCGCTGGACCTGACGGCATTCCTGGACGCGTGCTGAGAGCCTGTGCTGGGCAGCTTGCAGGGGTCTTCACAGACATCTTCAACAGGTCCCTGGCCCAGGCAGCAGTACCAGCATGCTTCAAGACCACCTCGATAGTGCCAGTGCCGAAACACTCATCACCTACGTGTTTGAATGATTACCGCCCTGTAGCACTCACGCCCATAGTGATGAAGTGCTTTGAACGACTGGTCCTGGCACACCTCAAGAAATGCTTGTCGCCCACACTGGACCCTCTCCAATTTGCCTACAGAAGCAACAGAAGCACAGAAGATGCCATATCCACAGCGCTTCATTCTGTGCTCTCACACTTGGACAGTAAGAATGCATATGCAAGAATGCTGTTTGTTGACTTCAGCTCAGCATTCAACACAGTCATCCCCTCCAAGCTAATCGCTAAACTCATCGACCTTGGAATCAGGAACCCCATCTGCAACTGGATCATGGACTTCCTGACCAACAGACCCCAGTTTGTTAGGTCAGGCCAGAACCGGTCCACCACCCTGTCACTGAGCACCGGTGCACCACAAGGCTGTGTGCTATCCCCATTCCTCTACTCCCTTTTCACCCATGACTGCAGGCCTGCGTATGGATCCAACTCCATCATCAAGTTTGCAGATGACACCACGGTGATTGGACTCATCAGTAACAACGATGAGTCTGACTACAGGGAAGAGGTGAAGCACCTGGCTGCATGGTGTGCTGACAACAACCTGCTCTTGAACACCAGCACGACCAAGGAACTCATTGTGGACTTCAGGAAAGAGAAGGGAAACACCCACGACCCCATCCACATCAATGGTATGGCTATGGAACGTGTCTCCAGCTTCAAATTCTTGGGGACCCACATCTCCGAGGACCTGTCCTGGTCGACCAACACCTCAAGCCTGGTCAAGAAGGCCCACCAGCGCCTCTTCTTCCTAAGGACACTAAGGAAAAACCACCTGTCCACTGGCATCCTGAGCAATTTCTACCGCTGTGCGATCGAGAGCATCCTGACTAACTGTGTGACAGTTTGGTATGGAAATTGCTCTGTCGCTGGTCGCAAGGCTCTGCAGCGAATGGTGAAAACTGCTCAGAGAATCACACTCCACTTCCTGCCATTGAGGATGTCCATAGGAAAAGATGTCTGCGGTGGGCACGCAGCATTCTGAAGAACACCTCTCATCCTGCCAACAAACTGTTTCAACTCCTCCCCTCCAGAAGGCGCTACAGGAGCCTACAGACTAAAACCACCAGATTCAGGAACAGCTTCTTCCCCACTGCCGTCACACTACTGAACTCTGCCCCCCACTGAACCTCACACTTTGCTGCTATAGCTATGCTGCTATAGCCCTTGGACTGCACATCTGTACATCTGTATATACTTAATACATCTGTACATACTTAATAAATCTGTACATCTGTATATACTTAATACATCTGTACATAACTGTCTCTATAGCACATCTGTATATACTTAATACATCTGTACATAACTATCTCTATAGCACATCTGTATATTGCCCTTACATTGAATCTCTATAGCACATCTGTATATTACCCTTACTATCTCTTCACCTTATATGTATATTGCTCTTCTGCCTATTTATTACTACTACTCTTATCTGTATATAATTTGCTCTTTAACTGTACATACTGCATACTCTATATACTGCACTTGCTGCTTTTTGCACTTCTGATTAGATGCCAAACTGCATTTCGTTACCTGTATTTATACATGTGTAATGACAATAAAGTTGAATCTAATCTAATCTAATCTAATCTAAATGGACTGGAGGTTGGAGGAGGAATATGTCCTGTTGAGTCAGGACGAGAGGGAGGGAGACTGCTTCACCCAGTCTCACAGGTTTGTTCTGTTTCAGTGGGCACATGAAGGCTAAGTTTAGCCAAAGACATTTCTGAGGCTGACCAGCTATGATTATAAAAATTATGGTTATGCTAGTAATTTAGTCATGATGTTAAATAAAGAACATGAGAACATTGTTTTCTTGCATTCAAAAATAGTTTTTTTAACTATGGGTAAAATGTATTTTACACCCATGGGTATATTACACTACACCTGTGAGTACACTACATTACACCTCTATAAGTACCCTACACCACACCTTTGTGAGTATATTATAAAACTGCTTCTTCGGTTCCTGTGTTGTGATTGGCTGAATCATGTTCAAAGCTGTTGTAAATCCCGCAGAGACACATAAGTTTGCCTCTTCCATATTACTCTGTCCATCTCACCGTTGTAGCATTTAGTGTTGCTAAGGAACTATATGTTTTGGTGTAAGAATGGTTATTTATTAATACCCTATTTTATTTTTGTAATTTGTGTGGCTGTATTTAATGAAATCTTATCAAAGATTTGATGTAACAGTTTTAGAAAAGCAATGAGCCACTTGAGTCTGTGGGTTTGCACTGGTTTAAGAACAGTTCATTTAGAATGGATTTAGAAATCCACTTTGCGTTGGGCCAAACAAACAACACCTCTTAGCTACTGCACCTATGAGTACACTACATCAAGGATCAGTCAGTTTATTTGTCACACACATTGAAATACTAATGGAAGACATGTAGTGAAACTGCATAAATGAGAGGATGAGCTCAATAAAAGAGAAAAAGAAAGATAAAGCAAAAGTAAATAAATGGGTATTAGTCCATATGGGATCAGGATCCATGTGGTCTACAGACCCAGACATATTGGTATTAGTCCATATGGGATCAGGATCCATGTGGTCTACAGAGCCAGACATGTTGGTATGAGTCCATATGGGATCAGGATCCATGTAGTCTACAGACCCAGACATATTGGTATTAGTCCATATGGGATCAGGATCCATGTGGTCTACAGACCCAGACATATTGGTATTAGTCTATATGGGATCAGGATCCATGTGGTCTACAGACCCAGACATATTGGTATTAGTCCATATGGGATCAGGATCCATGTGGTCTACAGACCCAGACATATTGGTATTAGTCCATATGGGATCAGGATCCATGTGGTCTACAGACCCAGACATATTGGTATTAGTCCATATGGGACCAGGATCCATGTGGTCTACAGACCCAGACATATTGGTATTAGTCCATATGGGATCAGGATCCATGTAGTCTACAGACTCAGTCGTGTTTAGCCAGTTTGTGTCCAGCACCTTCCAGAGACCGTGTCTGCTTTGAAGTCAGGACAGAGGAGTCACATTACACCTCTATAAATACACTATACTACACCTCTATAAGTACACTCTACTACACCTCTATAAGTACACTATACTACACCTCTATAAGTACACTCTACTACACCTCTATGAGTATACTACACTACACCGCTATAAATACACTATACTACACCTCTATAAGTATACTATACTACACCTCTATAAGTACACTATACTACACATCTATAAGTACACTATATTACACGTCAACGAGTATACTACAGTACATCTGTATGAGTGTAAGGGGACGATCAGTTTGGACACAAGAAGTTTGGTTCAAAATGTCAGGGTTTTATTGGCCAAAATATGATCATGTTTCTCTTGCTCTGCCACTATTGACTCCAGACACAGAAAATAGATGCCAGGGTGTATGTGTGTGTGTGTGTGTGTGTGTGTGTGTGAATTACATGTAAGAGCAGTCTCAGCAAGAGTCATGTTCAAAGAAGTGAACATGTCTCTGAAACATCCCTTGCATGTGTGTGTGTGTGTGTGTGTATGAAGGATGTTGAACATACATTTATGTACGGTGTATGGTGTGTATGTGTGTGTGTGTGTGTGTGTGAAATGTCAGTGGGGTATCAGCAGGGAATGTGACTCTGTATATACACTAAAAGTTTTTTTTGTGGATGTCTGACTGAATAATCACCTCTCAGGGGAAATGCCTCTGTGTGTGTGTGTGTGTGTGTGTGTGTGTACTGAAGGTACAGTGAGATGTGTGCATTATGTTGATGGATGGACGCACACATACACACACACACAGAGGTGGTAAACAGAAAGTTGATGGAAATTTCATGTTACTTTGGAGTGAGACACTCCAAACCTCTTAAGAAGTTGAAACATGGTACCCCGGGGTGCACAGTGTGTGTGTGTGTGTGTGCGCGCTGTCTGGGTTATTCACACTTTCTGCTCCATGTGCATGTTAGTTCCTGCACCTATCAGCACTGGTGTTTCACATTTACCCGATGTCCTCATCTGTGTGTGTGTGTGTGTGTGTGTGTGTGTGTGTGTGTGTGCTAGCGTGCACATGTCCCTCTCCTGAAGCATGAACACACAAATTATGTTTTTATGCATGACAGAGGCACTTTTTTAAAGCACCCAGAGTATCAGTCTCTCTTAGTGTGTGACTGTGTGTTTGTGTGAGTCTCTGTATGTGTGTGTGAGTCTGTGTGTGTCTCTGTGTGTGTATGTGTGTGTGCATGTGTCTGTGTCTGTGTGTGTGAGTGGGATTAGAGGTTTAATAATTAATGCTACCACATATGAAGGAAATATTTACAGCACAGCTCTGCAGCATAGCTGGGACAGGAGAGGGTGAGAGGAGACACACACACATTTGAATTCTTTATTTGAACCCACAAATCATGTTTCTCACAGAGAGGATTCAAACATTTTCAGAGATGAAATCCAGCTTTGACATTCATGGGTACAGAACCACTCACAACCCCCCCCCCAACCCCAACCTGATAGAGGGTAGAAAACACACACACACACACACACACACACACACACACACACACACACACACACACACACAGAGCAAGACTGCCTATTACCACTGATAGAGGGCAGAAAACACACACAAACACACACACACACACACACACACACACACACACACACACACACACACACACAGAGCAAGACTGCCTATTACCACTGATAGAGGCAGAAAACACACACAAACACACACACACACACACACACACACACACACACACACAGAGCAAGACTGCCTATTACCACTGATAGAGGGCAGAAAACACACACAAACACACACACACACACACACACACACAGAGCAAGACTGACCATTATGATCTTGACCATGACTGATCTTCAAGATCTGCAAGAATGGGCTGCTGGTCATCTCCTCATAAAAGGCTATGAACATACGTATAGACCATATAGAGATTATATAGAGCATATATAGATCATACATAGACCATATAGAAATCATATGGAGATCATACACAGACCATATAGAGATCATACATAGACCATATAGATCATATATAGACCATATAGAGATCATACATAGATCAGTAAGAGATCATACATAGACCATATAGATCATATATAGACCATATAGAGATCATACATAGATCATTAAAAGATCATACATAGACCATAGAGATCATATATAGACCATATAGAGATCATACATAGATCAGTAAGAGATCATACATAGACCATATAGATCATATATAGACCATATAGAGATCATACATAGATCATTAAGAGATCATATATAGACCATATAGATGATACAGACACATCTGATCTACAGGAGCAGCACCTTCCTTCTGTCTCAAATCACAAACACATCATCAGGGTCTGAGAAATGTTCCAAAACATCATTAGAGATGGCGATCCAATCCAGCACTATGCACCTTTAGTGAGTACACAGATACAGACTATGAGTGAGTCCACACACACACACACACACACACACACACACACACACACACACACACACACACACACACACACACTATGAGTGAGTCTACACAGACACACACCACATAATTTTTTTCTCCACATGAAAAACTTTTGTATAAACCCTGCTGCGCGCTCCTGCTGATGAGAGAAGCAGGGTGTGCGCGCATTGTGCACGCTTTCATATCCCAAAGCGCTGTGCGCCCCTAAAATAGCTCTTCAGCAATGCGCGACTGACAACAGACCAGGGTTTTGTTGGTCACTGGCGGATTTAATTTTTGCATCCTTATAATAGCATCTTGCATGCTTTGCGCCAGACCACACCTCTTCTTTTCGCTGACACACCCATGACGGCGCAGTGTCATCTGCTATCTAGACAACGTGATTTTTTGCCGGAAAAAATGAACGATGCGCTGGCACAGAATAGTATGACACCATGCGCATGTCGCGAATGCACAGTGCGCCGCGGCATGATAGGGCCCATAGTGTGTATCTATGTAGATTAACTCACAGTGTGTGTCTATGTAGATTAACTCATAGTTCAATTCAGTTTTATTTATACAGCACCTTTTACAATAGTATTGTCTCATGGCGCTTCACAGAAGGAGCACCCAAGAGCAACATGGGCAGGAAAAACTCCCTTATGTTCAGTTAATCTAGGAAGAAACCTTGGGCAGATCCACGACTCAAGGGGCTAACCCAACTGCCAGGGGTCATGCAGAAAAATTACAATCAGTAGTAACCATGACAGACTATAAGTTGCCTGTGGTTTTAGCTAAGGTTCATAATAGTTCATAATAGAGTATTATCCCACGTTTACATTACATGGTAGTCAGTCTATAGGTGGTTATCAGGAATTATGGCTGGACAATGTAGCAGCGGCCAGACATAGTGACAAACTCAAAGGAGTGAGATGGGTCATGGGGGTCACAGTAAGGGTCCATTTGACAGCGCCAGTGTGAGGGGGGGTCAATCACAAAGCCTCAAGGAAGGGGAGTCGGGCCTAGAATCGGTGTCCAGGAAGGTCCTCTGTGATGGAGAGTCGGTCCTGACATGGGCCTCCCGTAGTGTTGGTTGTAGTCCACTCAGGAGGGGAGGGTGAGAGGAGTCCGCCGGAATGAGGCAGGGATGACACTCAGCAAAGATAATTGTGGACAGAGGAAGATAGTGAATTAGGCCAGGCTCACACATCAGAAAGCAAATGTGTAATTTGGGCATACATATGTGTGTATAAATATATATATATAAATATTGAGAGAGAGCTGAAAGAGATAGAGAGAGAGAGAGTTGTACGGCATGACACATGAAGGTTGTGTGGCAGCACTAGGCTATAGCAGCATAACTAAGGTATGATGCATGGCAACCCAGCACCACTGCAGGGATGGTCAGTGGCCGCCATGCCTCGCAACTGGGGGCAACAGCAGAGGCAGTCCCTCCCAAAAGACCCATGAGAAGTGATGATTTGCCATGCACCATCCCTAACTATGGGAAACAGTAAAGAGGAAGGTTTTAAGTCTAGACTTAAAGGTATTGAGAGTGTCCGCTTGTCAAATGTGTGTGGGGGGGGGGGGTTATTCCACAAGAAAAGTGCACGGTAACAAAAGGCTCTTCCTCCTATCGTAGATTTTGATATTCTTGGGATTACAAGTTGACCACCATTTTGGGATCTTAGGGTTCTAGGAGGGTGGTAAGGGACAAGTAAGTCTTTAATATATGTTGGTGCATTGCCCTTGTGGGCTTTGTAGGTTAGGAGGAGTATTTTAAAATCAATTCAATTTTTAATAGGGAGCCAATGTAGGGAAGCAAGGATAGGAGAGATATGTTCATATTTTTTAGTCCTAGTGAGTGTTCGGGCCGTAGCATTTTGTATTAGTTGTAGGTTTTTGATGAGATAAGTATTACTACACCCAGAGAACAGAGCATTGCAATAATCAAGCCTGGAAGTAATAAATGTATGTATTAATTTTTCAGCATCCTCAAAGGATAGGAACTTTCTAACCTTAGCAATATTTCGTAGGTGGAAAAAAGATGTTTTTGAAATGTGTTTTACATGACTATTTAGAGAGAGGTCCTGGTCAATAATTACCCCGAGGTCTTTAACTTTTGCGCTACATGACAGTGACAGGCCACCGAGTAAGTTTTGGTGATGGGGTAGAGTGTTGGTCAGCTGTTTAGGGCCAATCATCATAACTTCAGTGTTCCGTGGGGCAGTGTTTCTTTTATCTGTCTTGTAGGTGGAGATGGAGGTGGAGAGTTAATTGCTGGATGAATTGCTGGGCCAGCCCTCTCCTATTTAAGCCGCCCCTATTCCAAGATGGCTCTCTCTCTCTTCAGACCTGGTGTTTGCTTGGGCAGACCACACTGGACACAGCACAGCTTGCCCGTAGTATTATTCTTGGGTTGGAATTATGGTTAATTGGCAGCCCTTGGCTTTTTGCCCTTGTACTTTAGTTTTGCCGCCCAATTTGTAAATAGTTATAGCACATATTATATAGCACAAGTTTACGACGGTTGTTCCTTATTTCCCACACGTTTCTAGTTTAGTTAGAGAGTGTAGGGAAGTAAGTGCGGGAAGACTCACTGTTTTACTTTCCGGGAGCGAGTGAGCTCAAACACCTCCAAGTAAGGAAGCCTGAGGTTTTCTTTTTGCTTTTCCTTTTCTCTATTGCAGCAGCCGTCGTATTTTTGCCTTGTAAATTTGTAGCACGAATTTCATTAAATTTATCATTTTCACTTGAAACCAAAGACTGCATCGTGATTCATGTTATGGGACCCTTTATTCATTGTTTTGGGCTCGTAACATTCAGTTTTATCAGAATTTAAACAAAGGAAATTATTAGTCATCCAGGTTTTGATGTCTAGGAGACATGCATCAAGTTTAGTCATTGGCATATAGTCATTAGGCTTCATAGAAAGGTAAAGCTGGGTATCATCAGCATAGGAGTGGAAAGTAATACCTTTTTCCTTATAACAGATCCTAAAGGTAACATGTACAGGGAGAACAGCAGGGGACCTAGCACTGAGCCTTGGGGTACACCAAACTTTACTTTGGTATGAGGAGCTACACACACAGGAAGTAAGTGAGTGTCTGCTTATTTAATTCTGTGCTTATTTTTTCAAACTTGGAAGCTTGGATTACCTGTCTTGTGGGAAACCACCTGATTTGTAATACACCTACAAGCCATCAGAAGGTGTGAACTACTAGAACAGCTGGGTCATCAGAGATCAATTGGTCGTTGGCCACTCCTATCAGGCCTATTGTTTCTGTCTGACTCTTGGTGGGCGGTCTCAGCCGGGTGTAGTCAATCATTGTTCCTAATAGCAGGAGTGACACTGAAGCGTCAGCCCTTTTGTCCAGCCGTCCTTGTGTGAAGACTGACTGGGTAAAGACGAGCGTGTCTACCTGCGCGTGTCTAAGACTGACTGGGTAAAGACGAGCGTGTCTACCTGCGTGTATCTAAGACTGACTGGGTAAAGACGAACATGTCTACCTGCGCATGTCCACCGAGCAAGGACACCGACCTAACTAACAAATCACCATGTCCTATTCTCTGTAACTTAATCTTCCATGCAAACTTCATCTTGCCACAATGGGTCTCTACTCCATTCCAGTTGTCTCCAGTCGTCACAGATTCCGCTTCGACAAAAGGAAACGGATCCTTGCAAACCTCCGCTCTAGACATCATGTCTCGTCATCCACGAACAACTCTTTCACCATAGGTTTGTGGAACTGTCAGTCTGCAGTGAACAAAACAGACTTCATTTTGGCTTATGTGAACCATCTTTCTCCGGACATTCTGGCTCTCACCGAGACCTGGATCAAACCAGAAAACACTGCCACTCCTGCTGCACTCTCCACCAACTATGCTTTTTCCCACACCTCAAGCCCATCCAGGAGAGGGGGTGGTACGGGGCTGTTAATATCAGACAAATGGAAATATACTCAACTGGTACCATCTGTCACATACAGCTCCTTTGAATACCATGCCATCTTGGTAACGGCACCGGTCAAAATATATCTGTGTGTTATCTATCGTCCTACAGGTCAAATGGGCGATTTCCTTGAGGAACTTGACACTCTGCTTGTTCTCGGTGATATGAACATCCACTTAGACAATCCAGGTTCTGCAGAGCGGCAGGTCAATCCTCAGTGCTCATTGCTGGACCTATCAGCAGCATTTGACACGGTCAACCACAGCATCCTACTGGACAAGCTGACCAACATTGGCATTGATGGCACTGCGCACTCCTGGTTCAAGTCCTATCTTACTGGACGGTCGTTCAACGTATCATGGCTAGGACAGACATCGGCACTTCACCAACTCACCACAGGAGTACCCCAAGGATCTGTGCTCGGCCCCCTTCTCTTCACCCTGTACATCACCTCGCTGGGCTCAATCATCCACTCTTACCACTGCTATGCTGATGATACCCAGCTCTATCTGTCCTTTCCGCCTGACGACTCCACGGTGTCAACACGGATCTCGGACTGTCTCTCTGATATATCTGCATGGATGAAAGGACATCACCTCCAACTAAATCTCTCCAAAACTGAACTGCTGGTCCTCCCAGCCAAACAAGCCATACATCACGACATCAGTATCAAGATCGACTCCCTGTCTGTTTCTCCCACCAAAGTGGCAAGAAACCTAGGTGTCATGATCGATGACCAACTGACCTTTGCAGATCACGTTGCCTATGTGGCTCGGTCGTGCCATTTTTCCCTATTCAACATAAGGAAGATCAGGCCGTACCTAACCCAACATGCAACCCAGCTCCTGGCTCAGACCCTGGTTATCTCTCGTCTTGACTACTGCAATGTCCTTCTATCAGGCCTACCAGCCTGTGCGGTGAGACCACTACAGATGATCCAGAATGCAGCTGCTTGTCTGGTCTTTAACCAGCCAAAAAGGGCACGTCACACCTCTGTTCATTGAACTTCACTGGTTAACCTTGGCTGCTCGCATTAAATTCAAGGCACTTATGGTGGCCTTCAGGGTGAATGATGGCTCTGCTCTCATCTACCTGAATACTCTTCTGAAGCCCTATGTCACCACTACGCTCCTCTAAGGAACGTTTTCTAGCACGGCCAACACCTTATGCAGGTCAATCCAGACACTTCTCATATCTGGTTCTGCGCTGGTGGAATGACCTCCCAAGTGCAACCAGATCAACTAATACCCTCCACCTTCAAGAAACTAATGAAGACCCAGCTCTTCCAAGAATATCTCCTGGCGTAAATTTTTGAGAATGCAATTAATAATTTAATTTCTCTACACTGTGTTACACTAATGCACTTTCAACTTAAAATAGTGCAGATTCTATGTTAGCAATATGCACTCCTTGTTAGTTCTTTCATTGTGTTGTAGCTTGAATGTTATCCTCTTTTGTAAGTCGCTTTGGATAAAAGCGTCTGCTAAATGCCTAAATGTAAATGTAATGTAATGTATGGGTTGATGACTCATTATGAGCGTGTACAAACTGGTAGCGACCAGAGAGGTATGATTTGAACCAGGCTAATGCAGTGTCTTTGATGCCTATCATGTGTTCAAGCCTGTGTAGTAGGATACTATGGTCAATAGTGTCAAAGGCAGCACTAAGATCCAATAGGATTAATATTGATATATATCCATTATCAGATGCGATAAGGGGGTCATTGAAGACTTTAACTAGGGCTGATTCTGTGCTATGATCTGTTCCAAAGCCTGACTGGAAGGTTTCCTGGATATTATGGTCATTTAAGAAGCTACAGATTTGCTTAGACACTATTTTCTCAAGTATTTTTGAAACAAATGGGAGGTTAGATATGGGTCTGTAATTAGTAAGGACATCAGGATCAAGGTTTGGTTTTTTAATTGATGGTTTAATAACAGATGTCTTGAAAGATTTTGGGACATGCCCAGCTATGAGTGAGTCATTTATAATTTTAAGAATTGTCTCAGCCAATAGAGGGAGAGCTGCCTTAAGAAGATCAGTTAGGATAGGGTACAATAAACATGTTGAGGCTTTAGCTGAAGAGATCAAAGACGTAATTTCTGATATATTGGTGGGTGTGAATGAATCAAGGTATGCTACAGGTTGACTAGAGCTAGCTGTAACCATTACATGTGGTCCAACTGGATTTGAGGTTACAAGGGAATTGTTTGTTTTAAGTCTAATAGATTCAATTTTGTCATTAAAATAGTCTATGAAGTCCTTGCTGCTTAGAGTTATTGGAATGGAATGGGACACCTCAATCCTGCTTTTTGTTAAACGGGATATAGTGTTAAAAAGGAATTTGGATTATCTTTATTATGGTGTAGCTATAAGTGAGGAATAATGCTGATTTGGCATTGTTAAGTGCTGTCTTGTACTCTTTTAAGCTATCTTTCCAAGCAAGGTGGAACACTTCAAGTTTAGTGGCATACCATTTCCTTTCAAGTCTACGAGCAGTTTGTTTCAGTAAGCGAGTCTGTGTGGTATACCATGGGGCAATTTTTTCTTGTTTCCTAGTTTTCTTTTTGAGTGGTGCAATGGTGTTGAATGTGGAGTATAGTACATTTACAACACTGTCAGTTAATTGATCAACTTGGGTTGGGCTTGGTGTAGAGCCTTCTAATGCAGGGCTATATTGGCTCAGCAGAGGCTCAAGAAGAGACAGAATTTTTGCTATGAAGTCATCTGTAGTTTTGGGAGTTATGTTTCTAGTGTAGTAGTAGACTGAGTTAGGTGCTACATAGTCTAATGTGATTTTTAAAGTTAATAAGTAGTGGTCAGTTAGTGTAGAGTGTTGAGGTAGGGTTGTAAGTTGTTCTATTTGTACTCCATGTGTCAGAACAAGATCAAGGGTGTGGTTACCTTGATGTGTAGGTGTGTTTACATTTTGGCAGAAGCCGATGTGATCAAGCAGAGATTGGAATCTAATTGCCAGGCTATCGTTTGCAACATCGATGTGGATATTAAAATCATCTAATATGATTATCTTTTCTGTTTTAATGACTAGAGAGGACAGGAAGTCAGAGAATTCTGATAAGAATTCAGTGTAGGGGCCTGGAGGTCTATATAATGTTACAATTGTTAAGGGTTTAGCACCATTCCCATCAGGATGAATCAAGTTAAGGACAAGAACTTCAAAAGATTTAAAAATATAATCAAGCTTAGGGGCCATAATGAGATTTGAATTGTGAATTGTGGCAACTCCACCATCACGGCCATAACGACGTGGTATGTGATAATTTAGATGACTGGGTAAGTAGCTCAGATTAACTCATAGTGTGTGTGTGTAGATTAACTCATAGTGTGCGTTCATGTGGACTAACTCATAGTGTGTGTCCATGTGGACTAACTCATAGTGTATGTCTATGTGGACTAACTCATAGTGTGTGTGTGTAGATTACCTCATAGTGTGTGTGTGTAGATTAACTCATAGTGTGTGTGTGTGTGTGTGTAAACCAGGGATGGGCAACTTTCATTATAAAGAGGGCCTCATCATCAACATCAGAGATCACATGACCTCACACTTATCAAAGGATCACATGACCTCACACTTATCAGAGGGTCACATGACCTCACACTCCAATTTGTCACGGGGGTCACATGACCTCACACTCCAATTTGTCAGGGGGTCACATGACCTCACACTCCAATTTATCAGATATGAGAGAAGTTGCAAAATAATCCTAAATAAGAACACAATATTTGTATGTATACACACACACACACACAAGGACATTTTATTTGTATGTAAACACACATTTTGTTGTCATATGCATATGGGTACTAAGTGTAAAAAATGCAGTGAAACCTCAAATACATTTTTAACATCTCTAATACTCTTGTTAATAGCACAAACACAACAAGTTTGTTTCAAAAGACACAAAAGTGCAGAGGGCTCTTATGCATCATCATTCAGTGATGCCCTGCACTGAAGAACAGTGGCCCAGCATTAAGTGCAACAACGAGCATCATATTCAGCGCAGTTTAGAATTTCCACACAGTTCCCCATTTAGGCTACTGCCCAATCTCCCCCACAGCAGGACGCCACATCAGGTTCTCTCTTAATGAGATACTTGTGGGTTAGCCTGCTGGCACACAGCAGACTGGATATCAGTGCCAATCTGTGTGCATCCTATCCACATCAAATCTCTTTTGACTTAATGTGCTTCACTGTTGAAAAACTGCTCTCACAAATGCAAGTGCTCCCAAACATGCTGGCCACTGAGCGCGCAGTGGAAGTCATGCCTCTGGCAGCAGTCTCCAAAACGAAATCCCCTCTCACTGCTCTTTGTTTGAAAAGACAGATCTGGCTGCAGCTCAGAGTTCAAACTCCAGTTCTGATGGCTACTTGCTGACAGCAGCAGAGAAGTGATTTGGGAATACCAAATATGCACGACATGGAGAAACTCCTTCTATGAACAGGTCTAGTTTCTGCTTGAATGTGTGCAAACAGAACTCACACAGTTTGGTTTCTTCCCTGCAACATTGTGTTAAGGTGGCTGAGATGGCGGTGATGTCTGTTAAGAAGGCCAAATCGCAAAGATACTGTGTCTTTGGCTTTTCCGTAGTAGGCACTTGTGTCACCCGTAACACTGTTCTCCAAAAACACTGGAATTTCAGAGCACAGTACAAAAACATGCTCCAGACACTTCATCCATCTTATCTCAGTGTGCATACTGTATATATGTATCCCCAGACATGCCATCTGAACCTCCTGTGACAAACGGCCCTGTTCCTCCTCTGATGATATGATACATTAGTCACCAAATCCATAACGTGGCTAAAGTCCAGTGTCTTTGGGCACAGTGCTTCCTGGGGAGATCAAACGCATGGCAAAACCAGGCCCACTTCTCCCTAAGACGAGGCTGCTCACCTGATGTATGACACAGTGCACTATAGGGCAGTTTCCCCGCAAAACCTCTGTGTCTTCTCTGCATCACTGGTGCGCCATCCGTTACAACAGTTGACAGCTTGTCAAAGCCACCATATGCACTTGCAACACTGTTGAATATATCTGTGCCTTTGGTCGTGTCATGCTGAGGAACCAGTTTTAGTAACTCCTTGTGCACTTCAAATGGACTGTCAATAGTTCTCGTAAACATCAGTAGCTGGCTAACATCCATCACATCTGTAGTCTTATCCAAAATCAAGGAGAGTCACTTTCAGTCTTTTCTCAGCTTCATCTTGTATGGCTTCTCTAGCTTGTATGGCTATGATGAGAGGTGGCTACCTCGAGTTCTTTCGAACTAAATGTTTTACTAATAAAGTTACTTTAACCTATACTTATGTGTATGTCATTACCTTCTTTTAATGTAATGCTTTTTCACCTTAAATCTCTAATAAATTAACTATTATCGTATATTACACTATGGAATGCAATGCCTCTCACGATCACATTCACTATAAACAGACACTTAAATTCTTAAAACTTTTAGAAACATTCACTTCAAAGTTACCATATATACTCATTAACTAACTTATTCAGAATAACCAAAATAGTCAGTAACCACACTCATTTATATCAAAACATGTACATTTACTCAGAAAAGTAGGAAAACAGAAAATAGCTTTTACACCTCTTTTCAAAATATTAAAAACTCAATTGTTCGGTTCTCAGAATGTCCCCTGCATTCAACTAACATAAAATATACACGGCTAACCTATGGGCCCAAGTCAATATACCTATAGCCGGCAATACGAATATGCGAATAAATCAAAATACCCAGTTCAAACGATGCTGGTGTACGTTGTACCTTAAAACAAAACAGCTCCTTCACCCGTAGGCAAACAAAATGTAAGGTACCTTTACAAGATGGCGGTTCTCACGTGGAGTCCAAGGTGGCAATAGTGAGCGAAATCAGGGAGACAGGATACTATAATCCACTGCAGGGCAGACGATGTCAGCAAAGTCCTATCAGCAACGCTATGCAGCTCTGTCAGGATCTCTGTCGTCGTCGTCTAGTTCCCCAGTTCACACAGGCTTTTCTGGCTGAGTTCGCTGTTCGCTAGCATCCCAGCAAAGTCCATGAACAAGCACTAGCCACTGTCTTAGCAGCTAGAACTAATAAACTTCGTCTTCCGTTGAGTATTTCACTCAAACTGACTAACTCTATCACCATTAAAGTTTAGTAAAGAGTCCTTGTCGAACACTTTCATTCAATAATGATAAAAGACACTTTATAGCTAAACACGGTATCTCACATGCAGCATCACACTATACGTTACGTTGATCTCTCTCTCTGACTCTCGTCACTACTAACGTTCCATCTCGTTCTGACATTCCAATCACTTCCTGTCCCTTGACCTCAAATGTGGTTCGCTCATATACAAAGGTTACAGAAATAAAATAATTTTAACAAACTTATTTATATTCTCTTTTCTCATTTTAGTAAACATTTTAACACATACTATTAATAGAAATTCTTAAACAACAAATAACCAACAGGTTGATGTACACTTTATGAACACTTTCTTATATGAAAGAAAACCCATAACCTCACTGCTAGTCAATGAGTTTTAAGCTTTTAACCTATTTGCTATTTATTAACCTATGATCTTATTTATTTAACTTATTTAACTCTTCAATATACTAAAATATTTTAACAGGGTTACAATCTCAACATGATCCTGGGTGTCACTGTGCATGGAGACAAAGAGACCATTCTACAGTGTTTAACGAAAGCTTTGGTCATTTCCACAGCAGACACTTTGACAATCTCACAATGGCGGCTTTGCTTGGGCAAGCTCAGATGAAACAGCATAAGAAGCTTTGGATGCTGATTCCTGTGTAGTTGTGGTTCTGCTGAAAAGTCGCTGTTGTTGATTTGACCCACGGGCCTTGAGCTTGATAGGTGTGGTCTATATAGAGGCCGTTCAATGCGCTTTATTAATTATTACATAAGATAAATATTATATAAGAAATAATTGAGAAAACAAAGAAATCATAAACAAAATGATTGAAAAAAAAAACTGTTTTTAAAGAGAACACTGAATAAAAGAAAATGAAATGACATAAAATGACAAAAGTAAGTGATTGGGTCATAAAAATTGTAGAAATAAAGTAATAAAATGAAGTAAAAGTTAAGTAGGAACTGATTAAAGTTTAAAAGAAATATTCATCATGTATTCTCTTTATCAGTGAGCAGAAAGCATCTGAGAACAGCTTGGTCTTAGTCTGGTCTTCAGTGGTTGGTACTTGGTCTTCAGTGGTTGGTACTTGGTCTTAGTCTAGATTTGAAACTGAGAACAGCTTGGTCTTCAGTGGTTGGTACTTGGTCTTAGTCTAGATTTGAAACTGAGAACAGCTTGGCCTTCAGTGGTTGGTACTTGGTCTTAGTCTAGATTTGCTTGGCTTTCAGTGGTTGTACTTGGTCTTAGTCTAGATTTGAAACTGCCAACAGTGGAAGCCTTTTTGTGGGGGTTGGTTCCATGGTAGCTAAAGGCTGCTTCACCACACTTTGTTCAAACGAAAGGTTTTACCAGCAATTTGTTCTGCTGCGATCTGGAGATCTGTTTGGTTATATTGCTGAAACATATCAGAGAGATAATTAGGCCCTGTCCCATTAGGAGACTTGTGCACAAGCCAGCAGTGCTTTAAAGTTCATTCTATAGCTTACTGGGAGTGAAGGGACCTTACAATAGGAGTAATGTGCTCTGTTCTTTCTGTTCTTGTGAGGACCCTAGTCGCTGCATTTTGAATCAGCTGAAGCAGTTTGACAGTCTTTTTGGCAGGCCTGTGACAAGGCCATTGCAGTAGTCGACCCTACTGGAAATAAAGGCATGGATTCGTTTTCCAAATCATTTTTGACATAAGTCCTTAGTTTGGCAATGTTTTTAAGGCGATAAAAATGCTGATTTATTGATTTCTTTGCTTTCATGTGACTATCAAAGTTCAGCTTGTTGTCAATGAAAATACCAAGATTTTGATCCAAGACAGTATTTTGACCTGGAGTTTTAATCTCCTTTGTGTCAAAAATTGTGGCAATCCAAAAAAAGTCTTTCACCTTTTTCCAAATAGAATCACTTCTCTTTTATCTGTGTTCAGATGATAAAAATGTTCATTTGGTCAGTGCATTAATAAAGGGGGCAAGAGCAAAGAGCAAAGTAAATCTGGGTGTCATCAGCATAGCAATAATAGGAGACTGAGTTGTTCTTAATAATTTGTCCAAGTGGGAGCATATAATGGTTGAATAGTAATGGTCCAAGGATCGACCTCTGTGGCACTCCGCAGGTCAAAGATATTGATG